>JBBPQR010000545.1:0-10346 GCA_038092615.1 Boletus sphaerocystis | reverse complement strand
GTATGAAGTTGGGGAAACTCCAAGAGAACAAGACTGAGGTTCTCTGGAGTGGCAACGAGCCTTATATACTATCCTACTGTGTGTGTACATGTTTGGTGTCTAGAACTGTACAGTACCTATATAAGGATATACCCTTGACCCATGGCGCAAGGCTATGCTATAAGGCAGTGCTGAATGCTGTACAAGCTGTGTTTGCTGTGTGGGCTGTGTGAGGCTGTGAGCCAGGCTATGTGTGGAGATGAAGGAGGCTGTGCGGTATGTGGCTATGATAGGCTGTGCACTGGGCTGTGTGACTGGCAGCAGTGTGAGGCTGTGTGCGGAGATTAAGGGGGGCTATGTAAGGCTGTGGGCCGTGCTGTGTGTTATGCGGCTATGATCCGGTACAGCCTTCAGGTAAGATCTGTTGGTCTGTGCGCAAGTCACATGACTAGTTTAGGGCAGGCCCCTAGTAGACTTGTAGATGAGCTATGGCGGGTATGATTGAGAGATAGGGGCTAGCAAGGAAAGTGGCCATAGCGAGTCAGGAAAAATAGGGAAAAATATGGAAAAATAGGGGAAAAATAGAGGGATCGTAACACCAAGGTCTTTTCCAAAGAAGCAACTGACCATGTACCTCCTTCCTGACCTTACGACCATGAGATTAACCTCAAAGACTTGTTTGTCCCTAAAATTGGGATAGTCTACCCCCTCTCATCTGACGACAGGAAGGCCACCAAAGCCTTCCTAGATGAGAACCTTGCTTCTGGAAAGATCTGCCCTTCCAACTCCCCGCAGGCCTCACTCTTCTCCTTTGTCAAAAAGAAGAACAGAGGTTTCTGTCACTGCCAAGACTATCGCTACCTCAATGAACAAACTGTTCACAATGCCTATCCTCTTCCACTTATCTCCAACCTCCTTGACAAACTCCAGGGAGCCAAACTTTTCACCAAGTTTGATGTTTGCTGAGGCTACAACAACATTCACATCAAAGATGGCCATCAATGGAAGGCCGCCTTCGTAACTCACAAAGGACTCTTCAAACCAATGATCATGTTCTTTGGCCTTTGTAACTCCCCTGCCACTTTCCAACACTTCATGAACGACTCCTTCCATGATATGATTGCTGAAGAATGGCTCCTCATCTATATAGATGACCTTCTCATCTACTCCTCTGACGAAGCAACCCATACTGAACGCACTCGCCAAGTCCTTCAATGAATGTCAGAACTAGATCTCTACCCAAAACTGGAGAAATGCACTTTTGCAACCACAGAAGTGGACTACCTCGGAATGATCGCAAAACCCGGTCAACTCGCTATGGATCCTGTCAAACTTGAGGGAATATCCCTTTGGCCTACCCCCTCCAAGGTCAAAGATGTCCGCTTCTTCCTCAGCTTCACCAACTTCTACCATTGTTTCATTCCCAATTATTTCAATATTGCTCATCCCCTCATTGACCTAACCAAGAAAAACCCCACTTGGTCTTGGACCCCGCCTGTCAAACCGGATTTAACCAACTGATGATGCTCTTTCAGTCAAAACCTGTCCTCCACATCCCTGACCACTCCACTCCATTTGCTATTGCCACCGATGCCTCCAAATTTGCCTCAGGTGCCATCCTACTTCTCTAAGTCATCGCTCTACTTCTGAGTGGGCGCTCCTTGTCTTAATCTTGTCTCAGTAACTACTGCTGCTGATCTCCAAGCCTTACCTTCATGGTAGTGGCCCATCGTCTTGGTTGGAAAACCTCCAACACCTTTGCTTAAAGGAAACCCCTTGGTGTGACTCTTCGGAAGACTGTCGTCTTCACCCTTTAGGTCTTTGCTTGTCCACACTCAGAGCAAGTGTAACAAAAGACTAGTTTGCTACTTGTGGCCTGCCATCGTCGCAGTTAGCCAAAATTTCCCAACCACCTTTGAACCCTAGACCATGCACTTGGTGGCAACAACCCAACCCTTCGCCACAAAACTCTAAACCAGAAACCACCACCTCCAGTGAGGAAGAATCCCTTGACAAGAACCTCCCTACCTAGGAAGAACAAGATAAAACCCTTCATCTTAGCCATCGGCTATCAGGTACTCTAGTAATCCCTCGAGTACCAACACCCCCTAGCCCTACGCCTGTCCAACGAACACCCCTCTTTGCACTACTACCACCACCACCACCAAGGATCATGGCCACCAAACCTGTTGAACTCCACATCGGAGCCCCCAAACCCTATGATGGTTCCACTGAACAAGCCGTTCCCTGGCTCCAATCTGTCATGTTCTACCTTGAAGTAAACAAGGAAGTCTACAACACCAATGAGAAGAAGATTGCCTTCACTCTCTCCTATATGACCAAGGGGTCAGCCGCCCCTTGGGCCTCCACATTCCGTAACTCCACCATCACCAGTTCCACCATCTCTATGGGAACTTTCTCTGCCTTCATCACCAAGTTCAAAACTGCCTTTAAACACTACAACATCACCAACAATGCCATTGTTTGGCTCTCCACCAAGTGAATGATTTGTGAAAAGCTAAAGGACAGTGCCTTCGTCTACAATCCCTCCCTCACCTGCTTTACCACTGACTTCCAAAATGCTATCTCTCAGGCCAAGATCACCAACGATAACGTTCTTATCAGCTACTACTCTGCAGCCATTCCCCTGGAACTCATGCATCGCATTATGGCTATGGACACCATTCCCACCACCATCACCAACTGGTACAGCAAGGCTGTCCACTTTCAAACACAGAAGAACCATGCCGATGAAATTGCCAAACGCAATTCAAAGCCTGCTCACTCTTACCTCTCCTTCTCCTCACTAACCACCAAGACCAGAGACTCCAATGCTATGGATGTCGATGTAATCCATGTCACCAAGCTCACCCCCGATGAATGAAAACATTGCATCGAGAAAAAGCTCTGTTTCCATTGCCAAAAACCTGGACATTCCAGTTCCAACTGCCCCCACTTCTCTAATGACGATGAAGATCTCCCCAAGCTTATGGAAGTAGATGATGATGACAACGAAGGAAATGTTCGCCATGTCCTCTTCACACCCATGGATTTTTAGAATGGGAGCCTCGATCGATGCAAGCTCCTCCCTGTATTTGTGCCACTGTAACTGTACAAACTGCTTCCAAATCTATGAAAATCCCTGTCCAGTTCATCGTACCCTCACACACCATAAAAACCATCAACACCCACGCCCTAGTTGATAGTGGTGCAGAACTATCTTGTATTGACTGGCAGTTCATCTGCAAACACAACCTCCCCACTGCCAAACTCAAGAAAAAATTCCAAGCTTGTAATGCTGACCACTCCTATAACAAGAACAGCATCATCTCTTACACCTGCACTCTCTTCGTTAACATAGAAGGTCTTGCCCAACAAGTAACCTTCTATGTCATGGCCTTAGGAAAGGTCAATGCCATCCTTGGGCTCCCTTGGCTCCGAAAAGCCAACCCTGTAATTAACTAGATCACCTGCACCCTCACTTTGGATGAGTCCATTGATGAGTCCAAACTCCTCTACACCTCCTTCATTGCTGACACCACCCAACACAACAAATCCTACTACAAAACACCTCCTCGACCTCCCAAACACATCAATGTCCACATGACCTACAACTCTCACCTCTACAACTACCTCTTAGTTGAATCTGAAAACATGTACCTCCACTGAGCACACGCCAATTACACCATCAACCAAATCTCTAAGTGTGGCTCTAGGTTTATTCCCATCTCTTCCCCCACCGTGGCAAAGGTCACGAACTCTACCGAACTCACCATTGCGGCTGAAAAACCTAAGGTCACACTTCCCCCTAAATACTCCGAATTCGCCAAGGTCTTCTCCAAAGAAGCAACTGACCATGTACCACCTTCCCGACCATATGACCACAAAATCAACCTTAAGGACTCATTTATCCCTAAGATTGGGAAAGTCTACCCTCTCTCTCCCAATAAAAGGAAAGCCACTGAAGCTTTTCTTGACAAAAACCTTGCCTCTGGAAAGATCCGTCCTTCCAACTCTCCACAAGCCTCACCCTTCCTCTTCGTCAAGAAGAAGAATGGAGGTCTCTGTCCCTGCCAAGACTACTGCTATCTTAACGAGCAAAGAGTCCACGATGCCTACCCCCTTCCACTTATCTCTGATCTCCTTGACAAACTCCAGGGAGCCAAACTCTTCACCAAGTTTGACGTCCACTGGGGCTATAACAATGTTTGCATCAAAGACGGTCATCAATGGAAGGCACAAGGGACTCTTCGAACCAACAGTCATGTTCTTTGACCTTTGTAATTCCCCTGCAACATTCCAATGCTTCATGAATGACTCCTTCTGTGATATAATCACCAAAGGATGGCTTGTCATCTATATGGATGACCTCCTTATCTACTCCCCCGATGACACTACCCACACTGAACGCACTCACTGAGTCCTCCAACGGATATCAGAACTTGACCTCCACTTAAAACTGGAGAAATGCACCTTCGCCACCACTAAGGTGGATTACCTCAGAATAATCGTAAAACCCGGTCAACTCGCCATGGACCCTGTTAAACTTGAGGAAATATCCCTTTGGCCTACTTCCTCTAAGGTCAAAGATGTCTGATCCTTCCTCGGCTTCGCCAACTTCTACTGTCACTTCATTCCCAATTACTCCAACATCACTCGCCCTCTCATTGACCTAACCAAGAAAAACCTTGCTTGGTCTTGGACCCCTGCTTGTTAGGCAGCATTTGACCAACTGAAAACGCTCTTTCAGTCGAAGCCCATCCTCCACATCTTGGATCACTCTGCTCCCTTTGCCATCACCACTAATGCCTCCAAATTTGCCTCTGGTGCTATCCTGCTCCAGACGGACACCAATGGTGACTGGCACCCTTGTTCCTACCTCTCCCAATCCTTCTCTGCCACTGAGCACAACTATGATATCTATAACCACAAACTCCTCGCTGTTATCCGCACTCTGAAGTCCTGGCATCAATATCTCCATGGTTCCCCTTTCCCCATTCAGGTCTTCACTGACCACAAAAACCTCATGTACTTTCGTCAACCTCAAGCCCTGAACCATCGCCAAGCCTGATGGTTGCTCGATCTTGCCAACCTCCAAATGATCCATGTCCCTGGCAAACTCCTTGCTGGACCTAATGCCCTCTCTCGCCGCCCTGACCTCCTCTCTGCTGACAACTCTGACAACTCTGGGGTCACCCTCCTCCCTCCTTCCCTCTTTGTCAATATGATTGACGCCTCCCTTTCTGCACAAATCCAATCCTCCTCCAAGGATAACCTGCTCACCCTCAACACCCTCCAATCTATGGATGAGTCCACTCCCACCACGTTCTGCAGTCGCCTCTTCAACTGGCAAACCGAAGCTGGTGTCCTTACCTATAAGGGGCATGTTTATATTCCCCCCGATGACTCTCTCTGTCGCTCCATCCTCCAACGTTGCCATGACCATAACTCCACTGATCACCCTGGTTTCCTCAAAACCCACCAACTCGTCGCTGCCAAGTTCTGATGGCCTGGCCTTGCCTCCTATGTCTGCTCCTACATTGCTGGGTGTGCTATATGCCAACAAAACAAGGTTAACACCCATCCCATGGTTTCCCCTCTCACTCCCATTCATTCCTCTGCATCCCACCCTTTCCAGCAGATCTCCTGTGACCTGACCTTCAGTCTTCCCATCTCCTCCGGCTTTGATGCCCTCTTGGTCGTGGTTGACTATGGGCTTACTAAGGGGGTGATTCTTTGCCCCACCAAGTCCACTGTCACCACAGAAGGGATTGCTTTCCTCTTTTTCCACAAAGTTTACCTTCACTTTGGCCTATATGACAAAATCATTTCTGATCGTGGCCCTCAATTCGCATCCGCATTTGCAAAGGCCCTAGGAAAACTCCTAAACTATGAACTCTCTCTCTCCACCGCTTACCACCCACAGTCTGACAGTGAAACTGAACGTGTCAACCAAGAAATCAAAACTTACCTCCAGATCTTCTGTGGAGATCAACCAACCACATGGGCTGACTCCATCTTCCACACAGAATTCACCCACAATCACCACCTTCACTCCATCACGAACCAATCGCCATTCTATCTCATGATGGGATATGAACCCCGTGCCTTACCATCAGTGATTCCTCCCACGACTATCCCCACCGTGGAAGACCGCATTAAAACCCTCACCACTGCTAGAGATAAAGCTCTAGCCTCACATGAACTTGCCCATCAAGTCATGTTTTCCCATACCCAACAACACTTTACCCCTTTCACCAAAGGACAAAAAGTGTGACTCGAAGCCAAAAACCTCAAATGCACTGTAGCCAACCCTAAATTCACCCCAAAACAAGAAGGACCATTCGTTATCATCAAGGTCCTATCTCCGATCACCTATCAGTTGAAACTTCCCACCATGTGGAAAATCCACAACATGTTCCATGCTTCTCTCTTATCTCCCTATTGCGAAAACCCCATACACAGTCCAAATTTCACACAACCACCACCTGACCTTATCAAAGAAGAAGAATACAAGATCGAGAAGATCTTACACCACCACAGTTCTCCATCCTCCTGTTCCTTTCTGATCCAATGGAAGGGATATACTGCCAAAAAAGACTCCTGGGTTCCTGAGCGGGACCTCAAATATGCAAAGTCCGCTCTACTGGACTATAAAAGACATCACCCCTCCATCTTCCATCTCCCATCCCTCTCTTGTTAACTCAGTACATGCACTCCACTGTCTCCCTTGACCTAGCCATCACTTGTATCCTTGCTCTGCTCAACCTCTCTCGCTCCTAAGCCCTTTTCCTAAAATGCTACAAACTTCCTATCTCCCATCGCCTTGAACACAAGTGCTTCTGTCATCACTTTGACTATCCCTGGCACTACACTTTCTAGAAAAACACAAACAATGTCTTCCATCACCTCATCTTGCCCTGCTTCCCCTTCTATTTCTTCTGTTTCTTCTCTCACTGCTTCTTCTGTTCGCCCGCTTATCGAACATCTTTCTTCTCCTCCCTTGTCATCTTTCCGCAACACCCCCTTGCCCACCAACGCCTCACCTGGATGGGATACCACCACCTGGGTCCCTCCTGCCCCACCACTCATCACCACCACTGCCACTGCCATCATTGCCCCTGATGTACCTGCTTTTGCCCACTGCCAATGCACAGACCCCCTCACTGATTGTGTCACCTCTCGTACCCGAGAACTCCTTTGCCAACCCCACCTTGCCTTGCTACTCGAACACCACATTGACATTGACTCTCCTCTGTTCCTCCTCGCCTGCATCCACTTACAGGCAGATTGCCTAACCCACCTCCTCTGCATGGTCTTCAGTGGAGAAAGCCTTAGCCGTCGCCGACAAACTTTAGTCTCCATTGCTGCTGCCTTGAATAACACTATTCCTGAGGCCCTCCACCAATTGGGGATGCCGGAATTTGTAGCAGACCTAGACTGCTATCACTACAAAACACACAATGCCCATGAACCATTCTGTTTCCCCAACTACACTCCCAGGGAAGCCCACATCTATGCTCCACCCTCTTCATCCCCATCTCCATCTTCTTCTCCTATCTCTCCTGAGGAACAAATCACCCTTGAACGAGCTGATTTGGTCAATGAAATCTGCCTTCATTGCACCATCAACGGTATCCCCATCGATGCCCCTTTACCTCACTCCCACCCACATTTCAATGAAACGTGCTTTGAATGTCATCACATTGAACACCGCTGAGTCAACTGTCATTGGTGAAACTGGATGGAAACCTTGAACAAGACAACCTAAGATAATAGAGGGTTGAGTGACCTACACAAAAACAATGGGAAAGATTCATTGTAAGAGGAAGATGGTGACGAATAGACAATATGTTTCAATGTTGGCCTCAACATGGATGATGAGATAGAGATTTGATATTGGGACAATGACAGTTAACAAATGTAGCATCCGATTACAAGGATGAAATGGCAAAGTGCAAGGATAGGGAAAGGAGTAGTAAACAATAAGTCCAAGGCCCCCAAGGGAGAGTTAGACAGATGAATAGGACTGGGGAGAGATGACATAGAGGTATGGTTTGTATATGTAAGTAAGGTGCTTTAGGGTAGGTCGTCTGAGTCTGAAAGGATTGAGGGCCGGTGTGAGAGAAAGAAGAAAAGAAGAGGGATAAGGAACATGTGTAGTAAGCAAGGTGTCCATATGGCATGACCTCATAGATAAGGCGAGAGTCTAGACTGGGACTGGGCTTGAGGTCATGTGGTCCCCATGGTCACGTATAAAGATCACATGATGAGGAAGAGTGGAATGTCACATGATCGAAAAAGGGGTAAGTCAGGTGACTTGGTCACATGACTGCGAAAGTGAAAATATGTTAAGTACAATGATTGAAAGAAAAGTAAAACGTAGCGTGAGGTCCTGAACTATAACAATTGGTACTGCTGCCCCATCTGTGGTACAGATGTGCCTAGCCACACCCAAGGACAATATCCTACCCGTCGTCCTCGCCCCAACACCTCCTCCGCACCCATTCCTGTCCTGCCACCTCGCTGGACTCGCCACATGGTACCCACCAACTCAACTGTTCCCCGTCAACGTCACCACTCTGCACCTCCCACTCGCCTTCCCTCTCCTGATGTTGAAGACATTTTCGACAATGCAGCCCTTGAAAACATCTCCGGTTCTCTGGGACCCTCCTCACAGGACTTCTGACTCCTCTGCAACCACTTCATTCCTCTTCCCTCCCTGTGTTGGCATGGACCTGTTTCCTTCTTCAGTGTTTCGGGCATAACAGGGGGGTAATGTTATGTTTCTTTTCTTTTCTTATACTTCCTTCTTCAGATGAGGACTGACCTCACTGACACATGTACCAGTCCTCCGCTTGCCTCGCTCTTGAACTCATACTTGGCCATTCGGGCCCTGTCAAATATTCATCATCTTGCTTATTCATTGTTGCTTACTCTGCTACTGATGTCATCGCATCGCTTACTCATTCTTGCTTACTCTTTTGCCAATTCCATCACATTGCTTACTTGATTTCTATTGTTAATTCCACTAACCAATCGTTCTCTCTGTTTCCATTCCATTCCAGCTGATTAGTCATTCCCTCTTGGTCCTAGTATATAAACCCTTCAATACCCGCATGTATTCCCCACACTAGTCTTATCTGAACTCCCACTTGAGTTTCTAGCTTCAATACATCGCTTTCTCTTTCCTTGTCCTAGGACTTCTTTAAGTCATCGCTCTACTTCTGAGTGGGCGCTCCTTGTCTTAACCTTGTCTCAGCGACTACTGCCACTGATCTCCAAGCCTTACCTTCGTGGTAGTGGCCCGTCGTCTTGGTTGGAAAACCTCCAACACCTTTGCTTAAAGGAAACCTCTTGGTGTGACTCTTCAGAAGACCGTCGCCTTCACCCTTCAGGTCTTCACTTATCCACACTCAGGCCAAGCGTAACAGTCTCCTCTTGGTACTTACATTGACAGAATGGTTCCTGAACGTAAGATTGAGAAGGTAGTAGTCAGTTTCTGATGTAAGCTTGAAAACAATGTGAAAAGTTTCCGGCATAGAGAAGAACATCAGAATGCCACCTGGGAATGTGAAGATACTACATCGTCTGTGTTGACAATGGTATTACCAACTCTGATTGCCTGATAAATGAATAGAAAGGTGTTATAGTTCAGGACCTCACACTACTTTTTCATTCTCTTTCACTCATTGTACTTAACAAAATTTTCACTTTCGCAGTCACATGACCTAGTCACATGACTTACCCCTCTTTTGATCACATGACATTCCACTCTTCATCATCACGTGATCTCTCCACATGACTGTGGGAACCACATGACCTCTGGTCCAGACCCAGTCCAGACCATCGTCTTATCTATGATGTCACACCTCATGGACACCTTGCATTCTCCTCATGTCTCTTATCTTTCTTCCTTACTTCTTTCTCTCACACTGGCCCTCAACCCTTTCAGACTCAGACGACCCACCCTAAAGCCCCATACTTACATATATAAACTCTACCTCTACGTTGTCTATCCCCAGTCCTATTCATTTGTCCAACTCTCCCTTGGGGGCCTTGGACTCATTGTTTACTACTCCCTTTCTCTACCATTGCACTTTGCCGCCTCATCCTTGTAATCGGATGCTTCATTTGTTAACCGTCATTGTACCTGTTATCGAACGAGCTACCTTACTTGCGATTACACTCGGACTTCACTATGAACGGTTTACTTTCTTTTCTGTTATCTTATCTTATCAGATAACGTCACGCGACTGGTCACGTGACCATCCGGTTATCTGCCTTAGATCTTATTTATATCTTACCCTTAGGAGAGTCACGTGATCTGGCACGTGACATGCTGACATAGCGGTCTAGGTCTACGA
>JBBPQR010000544.1:0-10349 GCA_038092615.1 Boletus sphaerocystis | reverse complement strand
CTCGCGATGACGCTCACTAGGTCTGCAGAGAACACGCATTGAGTCCGCTGACGAGGAGGAGGAACCGCCCGCCGCAGTCGCCACGCAAACGAGGACCACGGCAGATCAATCTGGGATGCAGGTCCATGCGGTCATGTGCGGAAACTGTTCTGCACGCGGGCTACCTTGCCACGGTCCCGACGGGAAGGCGTGCGATTGGTGCGCAAAGGCACGCGTCGCATGCGAGAAGTCGAGCGGACGTGGTGGGAAGAAGACGGACAGCAGACCGGGTGAGTGCCGTCCCCAAACCAGATTGAGTCGTCCGACGAGGAGGAACAACAGCTGACGCCCAAAGGATAGAGACGAGGGATCTGGTGGTGGTGGACGCAGCGCACGTGCTTGTGCGCATGGAGTCCCATGTGCAGTTTACGCAGAGCCGATTGAAGAAGGCGGAGGTGGAGGTGGGGCAGCTGATGTTGCAGCTCTGTGCGTTTCGCAAGGTACTTGACGCCTACTAAGGATTTTTCTTTCTCTCCTGTCATTGTCTTTTCGGGCACAGTGGCTTGTGTTGTGCTTAGTATAATCGTGTATGTGATACTGCATGTGCACACCCACACGGATCCAGATGGTGCATGTCAAACACATATGATGTCCGATTCAGGCCTCCGTCAATGCCGCTACCCCGTAAAAACCCATTTCAGCTTGTTCGCCGAATGCACTACGTATTTCGCACGGAATTGGACAGAGGGAACTCAAGGGGTACCACTGTCCATTCCGCCCTCTGAGAGGAGCTAGACAGAGAGGTCTGGTGGTGTCACCGGTACCAGCAGTTAAATTATGTGCAGATCTTCGTCGTGATGGTGTTTGATGTTGACCAATGTATTTCCCACGTCGTATGCTCCCGATTTCGTTGTGGTCAACAAGAACCGTTGTTGTTGGATCTTCGCAGAGTACTTGCATTCTTTCTCGAGACGTAGCGGGCCCTTGCCACTTAGGTGGCACTACCTAGTAATATTGTACATCGTAGAATATAAATTCAACATCATCATTTCTGCCTTTTCTTCCCCTTCATTACACTGGTGATCGTGGTTTTCGCAGCCCGGACCCCCTTTTTTTTCTCTCCTCTGGCTGTTTGGAGCTTTCACCATCATTGTCACCCATGGACCCTTCCGACTGTGTATTTAATTTTCTTGGGATGATACCCGTCCCTCTCTTTCCCCTCTTCGGTTGACCGTGGTAACTCCCGCTTCGATGATGCTACAGGCTTTGCGAAACCGTCCGTCACCACCTGCCCCGAGAATGGTGTGAGTTCTTGTACTTCTCGACTCTTTGAGTATGGCGATTCGATTTCCTTGACATCATCGGGAACGATGAAAATGAACCGCCAGTTGCTACGTGGTGGGAGGTTGTGACATTTTGCGAACCGCGCGATGAGCCCATCTTTAATGTCATGTTCGCTGGAAACAGTAAATTGGAAAATGTATAGGTAGTCATCGCAGCGAATGAAGGAGTCAAATGCCACTTCATTTGGCTGCTTTGGCATGTAGTAGATGTTTGGCTCGGGGGAAAAATCCAGGTCGTCGTATTCGCGAGTATCAGCAGGACACACATTGAGGGTTTGGCAATGGTTAAAAGCGTCCTGACGCAACTTCTCCAATTCCTGGCTCTCGGCGTTGTGTTGGTTGATGGCTTGGTGGCTTGAGTGCCATTTGGGTCTGCCCCTCCTATCATCCCTGGCCAACCGAACCATCGGCATGTATTGAATAAGGATTTGCTTTTGGAAACCCTGGTGGCAAATATTTTCGAATATATAGCCAGACATCCCTCTCGAAGAAGTCAAGGAAAAAACTTTTTTGAACGCTTTGATGAGCTCGTGGGTGTCAAGATGTCGCATACGGAGGGAGAGCCTGGATTGAATGTGGTCCGTGATGGGTACCACACGATGAAGAGACGGGACGATGTTTCTATGTTGACGCATGATCAAGCATAATTTGTGTGAGAGTGCGTCCATCTTATCTTTGCCTTGTTCTATCAATTGCTGGAGGTTCTGCAGAGACACCCGGTTCAAGGCATTGCAAACGTCGTTCTCATACCGTTCCATAAGATTAGGCTCAGCTGCATTCACTAAGCAAATGCGAGGGGTTGGGCCGTATTTGTCATATACATCATTGATGATGTCGGCGTGTGGACTAGTCGGGTCCAGCGGTGCACTGAGAATGGTGGAGTTGTATGAGCATGGCACCGTACATTGTAGACGTAACCTACGCTTGATGAATCTCGGCTCGGGTCCATGGATTCATCACAATGACCGTTGTGATAAAAGATTTGTGCAAGCGCGACCATCGTTGGGCGGCAGGAGATGAAACGTATATGATGAAGAACGGTACGTCGCGTCCAACGAACCCCCCTGGGGGGCCACCATCAGACTGGTCCGAATCGATCAAAGTCCAGACGATCCTCTTGTACAAGGCCCCTTGAAAGTTTTCACCCATGAGATAGACGCCGTCTTCGACGAATATGTAAGGTGACGCCCTGAAGCGCCAAATGACCGGCCTCTTTTCTGCAAGACACCTGCGCATCGCATAGTACACCCAGACACTCTTGCCTGTGTAGATGATTAATGGTACGTAAAATGACTGTGATATAGGGAGTCACCTATGCCCGGTTGTCCAGTGAGCGTAGCTGCTGGCGGCATTCTCACAAACCTTGTTTGTTCCTCATAGAAACTCACGAGGTAGTTATAAATTCGGATGTATTCAGCCTGCCAAGTTCGTGAAGACAATGTTAATTTCACCCATTGTAAATACACTCACACGGACCCAGATTTTTGGCGTACGGATGGCTTCGTTCTCGAGGTCGAGGACATAGCCGGTTTCGATGTCGTCATCTTCCCTGTCGTCGGTATCGTCGCCTCTCCTCTCAGTGGGATCAGAAGTCTGACTGTGCGACGCTTCCTCCTCTGCTATAGCCTTTCCCCAAAACTTGGCGCGTAATTTGGCCAATGGGTGGTCGTCATTGAGCTTCGTCCATTTTTCCCAACCATCTGGAATGGACACGACAGAGGCGAGCGAACCAGATGCAACGTTAGTTGTTGACATGATAGGAGCCGTAAGTTGACACGCGGAAAATTTTCCATCGAACTTCAAATCACAAAAACTGTCAAACTCCGCTGATGCCCGATAAGGCAATCGCGAGTCGCGGCACCCCTCGCCGACGTGCTGACATACAATATGACGTCGCTCTCGCTCGTCACATGCCTTCGAACACACAATCGTTATACTCTCTTATGATTCTATTTCCGTCGATAGCAGAATGTACTCGGCGCCTGTGGAAGCCCATTGTGGGAAGACGGGAACACTAAGGAGAGCGTTCATGCAGAGATGAAGTGGACGAGCATATTCTATACATTTTCTGTACCTTTAATATATAATTATAGACCTTTCCTGCAAATCGGGTGGGGTCAAGAAGGGGTCAAGACACCTTTTATTCCAAATACCAACCGAATCACGCAACTTGACGCAATACAATGTTGCGTGATACATGGGTTACAACATCTATTACAGTAGCAACAGAAGCTGAATATATATAGTATATGACATTTTTACAACCAATTTGTCATTGTTTCCAAAAGCCAACAAAATCACACAACTTGACAATAAGCAAAGTTGCGTGATACATGGTGTCACAATGTATTTTATGGACCACACACGACACATCCCTGATATCATTATCAATACAGCCTACTTAAGTAATACCCCGCCAACGCTTGAAAGCACCCCCAATGATATCACCCGGAGTGTCCTGGGAATCATTTTCCGACCCGAAGAAATCCTCCAATGTGCGTTTGGAAGAAGAGGCCATAGGAATGGTAGGCCGTGCTTTCAAAAAACCACCAGCAATCAAATGGCTGACGACACTTGAGCCAGCTAAGTATTGTATCGCGTCAAGTGCACCATATTCCTTGCTTGAATTCAGATATTGTGCAGCTGTGTTGCACACATTTAGAAGACGCTCCTGATCCAAAGGCTTGATGTCTATGCCCATTCGAGCAGAATGTAACGCACGGCAAGAGGCCGGCACTGCAAGTCTGAATCGACAGAGCAGAAGTGGAGTGACCCCTTTCATCGCTATCAAAGAGAGTGATGGTTAGATGTGAATTAAACAAAAAGATGACAAAACGCGCAACATGGATAACATGAAAATTGCGTGGTTAATAGAACACAACTCACAATATTTAGCACTCCATTGACTCCTCACTTTGCTATCTGAATAAACAGGTGCAGTTGAATCATATAAAGTGAGAAACAACGTGAACACCATCAAGATGAATGGCCGTTTATCCGTTAGGCCTTTCCTATTGAGGCTTGTGCAAGGTAATGTGCGGAGATAGTGTTCCACATCGGCAGCTGAGGCATTCGTGGATGGACGATCTGTCATCTGTGTGAACACATTTGGAAGTAAACAAGAGACAGTGAGGGCGACGAAGAGGACGATTTTGTGCACGTTGTTAGTTAGGTTGAATTGTGAAATCGCCCATGTGTGAGTTTGGGAGATCAGGGTGGTTTCGTGCATTGAGGAAATATATCCAGCAGCACATTCGACAGGGAGAACAGTTTTGTGCAGAATTGCAGCATATTTGATGAGTCCTGTCTCTAGAATAGACCACTCCCCTGCAGGATTGTTCGTGACGATGCGGAGTGCAGATTGTCGCACTGCGAGTGATGAAGTCTCTGATTGGGTGAGATGGCTGGTTGACGAAGAAAGCACTGAAGCGTCGTGGCCACCAATGCTTAGAAACATATTATGAAGGATTTTGGAAGGTTGATGTCCACGTCGACCAACCGCATCACTGCACCAAGGAATGTAGTCAATACGCAGATGCTTGAATACATGGACCAGAATGGAGGTTGAAAAACCAGTGATATCGTGTTCAGGCACCATGGCATCAGTGGCCACGGTCCGAATTTCGCTGAGAGCAATGACCATGACAGGCTGAGCATTTCCGCGAGTTATAAATGGTGGTTGTCGGCGTTGGTTGGCAGCATTGCAGATCTTCATAATCTTCGCCACGATGAATGAATGTGTTTGCTGTCCAAGATTGGACATGGGCAGATCTGGTAACTCTTGATGTCGTGGAGTGATGGCTCGGATGAGGTCCTGAACTATATGAGGGGACATTGACAGTGGATAGGACGAGCTTGTCCAACGTCCAAGAGCATCACTGCGCATGCGAGCTGAGTGACGCACTGCATGATCACAATGTGTTGTATCCGATTGGATATCTTCGACGACAGAGTCAGATATTAATCTCTTGACATCATCAATGTAAATGCGGATTGCAACCTCGGCAATATAGTAGGCTATGCGCTTATGCAGCTCGATAAATCCAGGGTATGCATTTGTAGGAAAGTTATGTAATGCATGTTGCATGGTGAACATTGCATAATATGCCTATGACAAGTTTGTCAGATGCCATATTCTCAACCAATGACTGAAAACGCGCAACAATACGATCACAACAGTTGCGCGATTTTAGTAATCCAGACGTCGTAACAAACCACGCAACAATATAAAGACAGAAGTTGCGTGGTTCACAATCCTTTGAAACGTTATACAATAGTGCTTACCTGGTATTGTTGTTCTCCGTAATTGTATATCTGAACGCGCCTGGATGATATCAACGGCCTTAATGTGGTGGTATCGACTGGCCATGATCTTCGTATGAGAGTAAGGTTCCCTTCCACCAGACTGGCATGTGAGGCAAAACGTCCGGATATTGTAGGGAGTCCATCGAAGATTATACCTAATGATAGCCAGGACACATCCATTAGTCCACGCGTTAATACCTTTGCGGAGCCTGTGTGCGCATAATTGAGACTTCTCTCTAAGAGCGATACCATCTCAATCATGTACAAATCACCCTTCGGTGCTTGCTCATTTTCCAATGAAACCGCTGTTTGTTCCCATATCCTTTCAAGCAAGCATGTTATTGGATATGTTGTCCATTGAAATAATTGTGGGATGATCTTAACCCATCACATGTTACTCCATCACAGCATAATTGATAGTCATTTGAGTTCTTACCGCTTCCTTAAAACCAACAAGGCACTCTCGAATAGAATCTTGCACTTGAGGGAACGTCCACTGACGTGTCAATGGTTTCACTATCTCCTCGAATATGACACTAACCGCTTCATCAGATTGTGTCATGATAAAATGAAAGGAAGATGACAGACTCACTCCCCCTTCCGCTTGTCTATGTCCATGTTCGCACATGGAGAATGTAGGTATTCTCCCACCGTGATGCCTCAGGTTGTCCTGCTCCACTCACTTTGTTGGCAAATTCTTTATGTGGCAAGGCATTATGGCATTCTTGGACTCGACGTTGCCACTTGTTTCGTGAATGTCCTTGCTTGGTATACACTCCAGATAATGCGGCAGTGATATTCCCTACTTGTACTCCATGGAACTTTGCGCGCTCTCTGACACGATGTGACAGAGCATTGTAGATCTGGCATCCGACTCCCTGCAGTATTTGTGCATTGATTTGGCCTGCGTTATCCACTTCGTCGAAGAGATCCTGGTATACAGGATCAATAGGTTCCGGTTGAACCAACCTATTGATTGCTTCTACACGTTTTTGGAATTCGTAAATTAATCCATTTGCTTGTAGATTGCCAAGCGTCTTTGTAAACGCAAGAGGATAGAGGGTGCATTGGGTGGCGGAAGGTGTGGCCTCAACTGAGCCCACATCAGGAAAGAATAACTGGGGAGCCTTGACTAGATCCAGAAGAGCACCACCAGATACGAAGTCTTTGGGAATTTGGCGTGGAATACGAAAGCCATCTTCGTTATAGATATTGATTTCATTCCCATCTTCATCCAAAAGTTCAATGTCATTGATGTCAATAATGGTCCTTTGTTGATCTGATAATGGCTTGTCATAGATATCACCATTTGCAAGAATAGTGTGCATCGGTACTTCCTGCCATGTGGTGATTGTAGAATATCTGTGAGATGATATGTGTCAGCTGGTATCAGTCATTTATACAAACCTACTGACGTTATATGGGTGGCGATTGAGAAAATAACCGAATGTAGATGGGCATAATCATGATCATCTAGTCATCTACTCTCCGCACCAGACCATCTGGTGTGTTTTTCCCACGGAAGCTTGGATGCCACTTCCTTTTTCGGTCATTCTTTCTCACGCATGCCCTTTTTTGGGACATTCTTTCTCATGCCTGCCTTCTTTTTTTTTCCCCTTGACAACACATCATCTTCTTTTTTTAAATAAGTTTTAGGGATGCCGATGCGCTGTGGCAGCTGTGCTCTTCTTTTCGAGAACAGGAACAAGTACTCCAATCACAGGAAGAAGTGTGTTCCCACCGCCTCCTTGGTGGATTCTCACACGGGCCAGACCGTCACCCTTCATCGGAATGATAAAGGGGTGTTCCTCTGCTATTGCTCCGACCCCAAATGCCCCAAGCCCAGTGGTTTCTGCAGCATAGATGGCCTGCACAAGCATATGCGAAAGGTTAAGTCCCGATGGCTTGGTCCCGAAGGCAAGCCTGACTCGGAGGAACAGGTTAGTGCTCCTACCAGTCTCTCTCTCTGTTTGTTTCAGCTCTCACCCTTCCTCTTCTCCAGCAAACCCATGTCGTTGCCAACACGGATACTGGCACCACCCTCGCTGCTGCCTTCTCCTCACAGCAGGCCGAGGGGTCCAGGTCCCCTTCCTCTTCTCCCGTAGGTCGTGGCAGTTTCGATCAACAAACAGAGGCTTTTTCTCCTGCTGCTTCAAACAATGGCTCAAGTTCCTACCAGAATCCCATCACGACGGGGTCCCCACCATCAGTACGTCAGCGGCCCCCTCTTTCCCCTTCCAATTCCCCAAAATTCATTGGCTTTGAAGCCTATAACAGCACCCACCACCCTCTCACCGTCCATCGTTTCATCTCCGCATGACCATCATCTTGACAACCAACCTCCTTCGTCCCCATCTCCATCCCAGTCACCTATCTCCTCCCGGGCCCTCTTAGTCAAATCGAGTGCAGACGGCCCTTTGGGCATGGTCACTCACCCTTATTTAGATAGACTCTGTTTGTTCGTCAACAGCGAATTCAAGTTTATCGTTTGTCAACTGTGTCAGGAGGCGATTCAAACCAATGAAACTCGGTCTCACCTGGGCAACAAGCATTCTGAACTGCTGGCCGTCTTCAAGGAAACCTCGTTTCTAGTAGCCCTTCAAGAGCTGGGCTTGGATCCAGTTGCGGAGCTGCCAAACAACATCTTCGGTCCCAGAGGCCCTGTTCACGGCCTTCCGGTCATTCAAAACGCCTACGTCTGTGGCCTTCCCGGCTGCACCACCGTCTTTGCCTGCAAACGCTCTGCGCAAGCTCACCACCATAAGCGGCACAAGGGCATCGCTTTACCCTCAGAATGGCATACCTGTAGAGCGCAGAGGTTGAAAGAAAAGGGAATGGGAAGATATCGTGTTTTTTGGGAGGTCGTTGCAGAAGAAGGGGAGAACGAGGATGCTGGAAACGAAGAAAACACTTCTCGGATGCTCGCATGGCAGCTGAAACGAGAGCTGAAACAGAAACTGGCAGCTTTGCGACATCACACTCATGTGCCTCGAGATCCTCGCTTAGCCAGCCCATGGCTGGTGTTTACGCGCTGGCCCGCCTACATCGATAGCCTCGGTCTGTCTAAGGAAGCTGTCTGTGACCTGGTCCATCCGCCACAGCCTCAGGAATCAGGCTACGGGATACTGGCCCATGCAGTGAGCACTTACTTTCAACAGGCCACCTTGCTCATCGACACCATGGACGAGCTGGTCTTAAAGCGCCTTAATTCCCCCGACCCGGATGCCAAGTGAGTTTCCTGTCATTTCAACCCTCCTCTTTTCTTTTTTCCCCCTGACAAATGGAAACGTTCTAACCAGAGGTATCTCCAACACCCCGTTCCATAAGCACCTCTTGGAGACGACGATGAGACAATACACTACTCCCATCCTCCGTCTTCTGGTGATGCTTTTGCGAACAAAAGACGTGTGGAAAGCACCCGTTGTCAACAGAGACGTGGATGACCATAACACCAACAACAACGACTTGGAACCTGGAGACGACCAGCTCTCCAGTCTTCAAGATCTGCTAGAGCTCTTGGATCAAGAAGAAGACAACAACAATGACAACAACTCTTACCTTCTGGTCATACCACGCATCCACCAGGTTCTCATGTGGGCATGGGCCACTTCTTGGAAGAAAACAGAAGGGGTCTTGATTGCTGATCCGACTGAAGCATGTCTTGCACTGCTGACTGTGAATCCAGATGGTTCGTTCAAACAACCCACTGCCGTGACCACCCTCATTGCCAAGTTCGAGTATTGCATTCGCCTGACCTTCCTATGGGAGATCAGCGCTCGAGTCAAGAACAACGAAAGCGCAAGCACTGCCTGTGACGCCGTCCAGCCCTGGTTTGTCGAAAAAACCTACTTTCCTTTCTCTCGGCTACGTTCTTTGCAGCACGTCGCCTCCTCCATTGCATACGATACCATGGCCCTTCCTCGGATCTGGTGGACCGACGCCAAAACATGGCAGAAGATGGCTTATAAAGGCCATCCCATTTCGTTTTCAGACCTGATCCTGGTCTTTCACGACACAGAGGATGCCCTCGTCTCTACCTGGGAAACCAAGGTACTCCGAGGGCTTTCGATGCGAGTGGAGTACTCCGACACCCACATCACTGACGATCTCACCAACAAAGACGTGGGCTACTCCTTTCTCTCAGATGCTCGTAACGAAACCTTTCAGAACGTCACCACTCTCATCGAAGCGGTCGTGGATGGCAAAGGCGGCTTTGCTGGCTTCCTCCTACATCGGGACGGACACCTGATCTGGAACCAGGCAGCCCTTCGCCGTTGGTTGCAAGACTACTCCAATCTCCAACAACTGCTCCTGCTTCGGGCCGAGATGCTCAGCGGGTCTCCAAGCAGGGGCACAGAGCTCACCACCATGCTCCTATGCAACACCGAGACCCGCTCAACCCGAAACCTGGTAGTCCTCGGACGGCATGTCACCTTGCTCTGCCAGTATAACAAGACCTCGGCACTCACCGGTCGAGAGAAACTCATACCCCACGGACTCGACGCAGTAACCAGTGACATCCTTCTACAGGACCTCGTCCTTGCTCGTCCCTTTGCTCAGATCGCTGCCCAGATCTGCTTTCAAGATCAGCACGTCGACAGACTTTATCAAGACCATCTTTTCGTGAACTTCGACAGGCTCTTCACCTCAGACGACCTCTCCTCCGCCATGTCTAGGTTCAGCCAGCCTCGAATCCAATTCCCCCTCACAATTAACCCCTGG
>JBBPQR010000543.1:0-10355 GCA_038092615.1 Boletus sphaerocystis | reverse complement strand
CGCCTCACAGTTACCTTGCGTTTCCCTCATGTTCTCTTATCATTGACTTTCCCTCACCGGCCCTCAAGTATTTAGGACTCAGACGACCTACCCTAAACTCCCTTAGTATCATATATATACCGTTCTCTTCTGTCGTCTTTTCCTTAGTCCTATTCACTTGTCTACTCTCCACTTGGGGCCTGGACTCTTGACTACTACTCTTTTTCCTTACCCTTGCACTTCTTGCCGTTTCATCCTCGTAATTGGATGCTACGCCGTTATCTCGTTTCTCTACCAATAAACTCCTTCAATGTCATCATCATCGTCGTCGTCGACACCAACGTTCGACGTGTCGTCTCTATCAATACGCTCATACAACCTATTAACTAGGTTCTACTCGCTAAGGTTTAGGTCCCGTTACATATTTAGAGACCACGTATGGTGTCTCCATGGACTTTCTAACACTATCTTATCCAACAGGGGACCACAATTTGTCTCGGAGTTCACCAGAGAGTTGTGCAAAGTCTTGGGCATACAGCAGAAGCTGTCAACGGCGTACCATCCACAGACGGATGGACAAATAGAACAGATCAATCAGGGGATCCTCACATATCTACGGGCCTACGTGGTTCTACTATGTATAACATCTATTTATTTTTGAAATACATATGATATTTTTACAGACACAAATCACATTCATCTATTAACTTATTCATCAAGTAACTTTGAAAGTGCTGCCCTTCTTCTTCTCTGGCTACTTCTGGAATCCCAAAATCATCATCTCTCTCCCACCACTCAGCACAACAATGGAATTGAGAGAAACAAGGCATGAGTTACAAAATTGGAGAAAATGATTTGGAGGGACATGGAGAAACAAGTTTATAAAAAAAAACAGTGGTTACTAAAGGAGAAGGTGATATGAGAATGATAATATATGCCATACAAGATAATCAAGTGGTGGAAGAACCCACTGCAGCAGCTGAGGATGAGCTAGGATTAGCGAGACCACTATTGGCATTCAGCTGGGCTAGTTGGACTTTAAGAGCCATAAGCTTTGCTTCTTCCTGAAGGACCTCAATGTCCATTCTCTTTCTTTCCATTATCCACACATAGATCTTGTTAACTTCAGCATGGTCCCTCTCATTCTCAGCTTCTAGGTGCATAATCTCCTTTTTACGCATATGAGCATGCAATTCTGTTACCTTGACTTCATTTCATAGTATTGAAGCTTCATAATGCTTCTCCAAGGTGGCATTATTCAATGCACCCATACAGCTCTCATGGTCAGCCTGCATCTGGGCAAGGGGAGTTTTTCCTTTGGATATACTGGTTTGTGATGTTATGGAGTGTGGACAACAACAACCAGTACTAAACACTGGCCTAGAAGACAAAGAAGTGAAGTTGGAGGTAGAATGAAAGGGATGAGAGTATGAAGAAGAGTGAAATGCAGCACAACTGTCCCATGATGTAGCATGGTGGTGGTTAGGTGTCACTGGCATAGTAGTCAACAGGTGTGCACCTTTATAAACCATTTAAAAAATTTGTGTCAGTTAGAATAGGGCATACAACTTAAATCTATAATGTACCTGATGTAAAGAATATTCAGAGAATTTAGTGGGCTACAGTGGAATAATCTCATCATCAAATGTGCCCAGTGTAGCATCAACCATGGCTGTATCTCTATCCAAATCTTGGTATATATCCATATTGCGTCCCTCATTTTCTGATCCCTTTTCTTCCTTATATATAACACCATGGTAAGGATTGAAAAGGCCATGGTCACCAGATTCATCAGCCTAGGGATCAGCTGACCCCCCATCTTCAGGCCCAGTCACGGTAGCAGCAGGATCAAATCCCATATATATGTCATCATGCTCTCCAATACAATTCTCTTCATCAAGCTCATGATCATCTTCATCAGCCATTGGGGGGACAGGGTGCTGACTAGTTGCAGCGGCAGTTGTTATCGGACAAGCTACAATACTTGCCTTTGCACCTGGACTCACTTACGAACGGTTTACTATAGACTCTCTTATCTTATCTTATCAGATAACGTCACGTGACTGGTCACGTGACCATCCGGTTATCTGCCTTAGATCTTATCTATTACTTACCCCTAGGAGAGTCACGTGATACTGGCACGTGACATGCTGACATAGCGGTCTAGGTCAACGACGTCATAGTCTAGACAATGATGTCATCATAACATCATACCTCATGTCCACCGCATGGACTCCTTCTATACCGGCCCTAGAGTACTTATCTCACACCTGCCCTAAAGGCATCCTTACATATATATACCGTACCCTGTACTCTAGATATCCCCTAGTCTATTCACTTGATTCTTACCTGGTTCCCTACGTCTGAACCGCCTGGGCATCACAGTGGAGGGCTATTCCCTCTTTGCCAGTTATGCCACTGTAAAAGGCTCTTTACGACGTCTACGCGACTTCTCTA
Source organism: Boletus sphaerocystis (assembly GCA_038092615.1). Taxonomy (NCBI): domain Eukaryota; kingdom Fungi; phylum Basidiomycota; class Agaricomycetes; order Boletales; family Boletaceae; genus Boletus; species Boletus sphaerocystis. The sequence continues at coordinate 7,919 of JBBPQR010000543.1, read as the reverse complement.
TCATCGACTTCACCATTGCCCTTGATGGGCTCGCCTTTATTTAAGGTTGAAGTGATGCTCCGCAACAGCAGTTAATCCACCATGATTGACAATGACAAGGAAATCCTGGGTCTGGTTGATTCCAGGAGTCGCATTGAACTGCCTTGCATCATACACCACATATAATCACACTCATGCCAGTAAGGGAACTCCACAGTGATTTTTTCTATGGAATTCCTTTTCAATAAGGGGGAACAGGTGATGATGACTGATGGACTGAACTTACTAAGGAGGTTTTGGTATTTAGGGTCATTGGGAGCAATACCTTGGCCAATAGACTTTATTGTTGACATATGTGTATGGTACCACTTCTTTAGTCTGTTAAAAAATCAGTACAAAAAGAAATCACCAAAAAATAGTAGAAATCATATATACCAAGGCGACTACTTATTGCTGTCACAAACTTATCTGGCTAGGCAGCATATACAGTACCATATACACCATCCTTCTCGAAAATTGCTTTAATGATTACAATTCTGATATCTTTCTTATTCCTTCGGAGACCAGCAATCTTTGTCGTTGCCAAGGTTCCATTACAAGTGCCTTGCATCTTCTCATTGAAAAGGATTGCATGATCTATCAGATTATTCCATAGCCATTCAAGTAGTTGCTTAGTAAGGTGCAGATAAGGTTCCCATTTGATGGAATCATACAAGAATGAGGTGGTTTCTATAGCTGTAGGAGGGGCCCAGATGATCTGAGTCTTGCTACCTTTGATAATAGGCTGTGGTGGAACAGCCCTTCTCTTGCCCTTTGCATAGGCTGGCTTTATGGCTTAGACCTAGCAAGGAAGCTGTGAGGGGGGGAGAGCACTAGATTTGCCTCTGCCACAACCAAGTTGAAGTTCTAGGATTAACATTGCAGAAAAGTTGATGTAGGCACGAAGGCAAGGAGAATGTCTGGGATGACGAAGGGAAGGCATGATTTCAATCTCTGTTTGAATCCTACTGCACTGCAAACATGCAGCATGTCAGCTTGGCTTCCATATTTGCCACTTGTATCACCATCTGCGCAAACTTGAATACCCTTACAGCACTTTGCAAATCTCTGTGAAAAATGCATCACAAAAAGTTTGTCAGCTAAGAATTACTAAGGCAGGACCTCGAACATGTCTCCATGAGTGAGCTGTGGCAGGCTGTTATGCTTGCCCTCTAACCCATCATCCATACCAACTCACACTGTCTCTAACAACACAAAATACCAGATCCTCATTCTTTACAAACAAGGCCACTCCATCAAAGACATCTGCACTGTGCTTTGTGTCAAGAAAACACTTGTTTACAATATGCTCTAGCTCTACAAAAATTTTGGTATTGTCTCTAGCCCTTATATCTATTGTTGCGGAGCATCACTTCAACCTTAAATAAAGGCAAGCCCATCAAGGGCGATAGTGAAGTCGATGATAGAGGAGTCGCGTAGACGTCGTAAGGAGCCTTTTACAGTGGCATAACTGGCAAAGAGGGAATAGCCCTCCACTGTGATGCCCAGGTGGTTCAGACATAGGGAACCGGGTAAGAATCAAGTGAATAGACTGGGGGATACTAGAGTACATGATGCGGTATATATATGTAAGGATGCCTTTAGGGCAGGTGTGAGATAAGTACTCTAGGGCCGGTATAGAAGGAGTCCATGCGGTGGACATGAGGTATGATGTCATGGTGACATCATTGTCTAGACTATGACGTCGTTGACCTAGACCGCTATGTCAGCATGTCACATGCCAGTATCACGTGACTCTCCTAGGGGTAAGTAATAGATAAGATCTAAGACAGATAACCGGATGGTCACATGACTTTATCTGATAAGATAAGATAAGATCGTCTGTAGTAAACCATTTGTAAGTGAGTCCGAGTGTAATCACAAGTATTGTAGCTCGTCCAATAACATCTATTCCTGCTCTGTTGGATGTCCTCATATCCTTAGCCAAAAAGACATTATATTCATTTGTAATGTGATCCAACAGAACTCTACTATCTATCTCGATGAGCTTCAAAAGGAATTGTGGGAGAAGTGCCATGTGTATACTATGATTTCTACTATTTCCCATGCTCTGCAGTGCCTTGAAATCACATAAAAAGGAGTATCATTCTCTGCTGCCAAGCAGAGTGATGAATTATGCATGCTTTACATGAATTGGATTGGGATGAAAGCATGTGACATAGAAATGCTGCTCTTTGTTAATGAAGCTGTAAAGGATCGAAGAACATCATCCCGCTCTTGTAGATGGTCAACTCAAGGACAATGCTGCTATGGTTCCCAGTGCTTTATATGTGGTGTACATTACTTAATCCTTCCCACCATCACATTAGATGGCATAATCAGCTATGACATTATCGAGGGCCTGGTCAACAGTCAACGTTTTCTACAATTCTTATGGAAATGTGTGGTATGTAACATCTATTTTCATTCAAGAGATAATTGATATTTTCTAGATGCCTTACACCACTGCATACCCTGGCCCATGTAGCATTATTATCTTGGACAACCATTGCATACACCATGGTGAAGAAATCTAGGCATTGGTTGAAGGGATGCACTGTAAGTAAAATTATCACAATGTGTTATACTCTACTGACCCATCTTAGTGTGTAAACTTATCTACTTGCTGCCATACTCATCTGATTACAATCCAATTGAACAGGCGTTTTCAACAATCAAAGCTTACTTGTGCTGCCATGAGAAGGATCTATCTGTGATGAGAATCATTCATGCTTGTCAGAGCATTACACCAAACAAGGCTGAAGGTTACTTCTGTGCATCTGGAAATATTGCATAGTGTACTATGTAAATATCTACATAGTACTATTGAAATGGTGGAAAAATGTCCTCCTCCTCAGGCTCATAGTCCTCAATAACTACAGAACTGCACAGGACAGGAAGCCATTGATTCTGTGTGTCACATTTGTAGTACAGATCATAATCAGCATTCAGATTAGTGTCACCTCCCTCCACCATTGGCCTAGTAAAGTGGCAACCTCCACCAGTGTGATAGCGCTTTTCATATGTGATCTTTGTCTTTTGTGGTGGAGATGCAATCCAGGTCTTATTACTAGTCAGCTCAGTGTCCAATGATGTGGATCCAGTGCAGCTCCGTTTGTGCTTTGCTTCCTGTCCATTCCACCAGGCAATACTACATTTTTTGAGATGAGCAATATCACCTATCAAGATGCCAATTCTGCCCAATATCTTCTTGTCCAGATCAGTGAGAATATCTGGTCCGATGTTTTCAAGCCAAAGGGGTTCCTTGTAGCAGGCTGAATTCTCCACACTGAAGTGGGTTTCAGCATAGGCAAGGAATCGTTTGAGGTGTGAAGGCAATGGTAGTGGTGCTGGAACAGGCTGAACAGCTGGCTTGTGAGGCATTACTGGGGGTGGATGCTGTACCATTGGTTGATTGTTACTAGTGATGATACCAGGCTAAGTGGCCACTGCAGTGGGTTGAACAAGGCCAGAGCTCAAGTTCATGAGTGCTTGCAGCAGCAGTATCAATGTTAACGACTTGATGTCAACACTATTTAGCAGTGCCGGGCCTGCCAGCTGAGGTGGTTGAGTCTTTCAGGATGGATGCAAAGGGGTCCCTTTCATCACCAGATTGAATGACTCAATATCTGGTGGGGTACTTAGCATAGTATGCCCTTCATCCTGTATCCAAAAAGTGTTAGAGTTTTCCTCTGATGTAGCAATGAGAAAAACTTACTAGTGCACAACACCAGTCCATCATCAAACTTGGCATGAGCATAACCGGTCCCATTGGACCAACATATGTGTACCCATCCTCAAATTCATTCTTGTAACAAGTTTGAAGCATAAGGTGCCATCACATGAGACGCATATCCATGTCTGAATCTTTTGAGCTCTGAATTCATAGTATTAGTACCCAAGTAGCATGTGATTGCAATGTACATACTGCACTAGCATCCATAATGGGCCTAGTCTTGCCCTCTTCATCATATATCATGCCAGCACTCAATGTTGGGAGCTTTTCAACATCCTTTATATCAATGAATATCTTTATACTGCTGATGTTGTGTTCATGTATCTTTTGTACCATTTCTTTGTAGTTAGACTCATTGTTGATGTCCATTCTATCACCAGAACGCTGACTAGTACACATTAGACTTAGGGGAAAAGATTTAAAAAAAGAACTGACCCTTTCAACTTTGGCAGCACATACTTAAATGGGAAGCAACATTTTTCCGACACCTTGTACCACTCCTATCCATGTTTTTCAAGCAGACCAGTCAGAAAATCAATGTAGTTGCCCTCATCAATAGCAAAGGGCAACTCTTTGACCTTGACTGACTTTTCTTCCTTTATAGTGGCCACTTTACAAACACCCCTAGTAGTCTGCTTGAGGAGAGTGTAAACAGTCAGTGATACATTGAATGTGTGGACTTTTTCATCCTAAGTGGGCTCCAGTGTTGGTGACATGGTGCAAGCAAAGTGACTTGACTGGCTGTATGTCACACAAACCATATGTGTGACAATGCCTTTGGAGTTCTGCATTAGTTATCCTTAGCTGACAAACTTCTTGTGATGCATTTTCCGCAAAGATTTGCAAAATGCTGTAATATATTTGGACATAGTGTATGTATACTTGGGTATTTCCGATCAGAGGTGGCCGAGTAAATGTGTTTTTGTTCCAGCATAATTACAGAGTGTAAATGGTGATAATATTTGTACAAATCGAACTTCATAGTTTTGTCTGTCATACTGTGAGGATTGTGTGAGCTATGTGGACTGTAGACAAACTGTATATAGGCAATACGGTCTGTACCCATAAATGACATGACTGTCCACAATAATGTTTCTGTGAGAACTGTACCATCTACAAAGTCTGCACAGTCTGCATACAGACATCAGTAAATTAACATATCACTTATGACTACTTATAACTACTTACTATGCCATAAGTAATTTTTAAGTAGACCTCGTAACAAGTAGAAAATCACTTGTATCAGTAGGTTCCATCTCTGGAATCCTACTTGTTTGATGCTTATTCAATTATGCTTGACTTATGCAAGTGATAATAAGGTCACATTACGTCTAAATAAGTACATGCAAGTAACACAGACAGGAATAAGCATGACGTCATAATACACTGGCTGCCATATGGTGAGTAAAAAAATAAGTAAACAGCAAGTAAATGAACGGCAAGTGGCTTGAAAGTCCAGGGCATACTAAAAAATGAGAGTACAGCAGATAAATATGGCTGAGTGTGGGATATCGGAGTGGAGAATACACAAGCGGCAGCATCAGGGTAAAGGCGACATAGAATGACCAAAAAAATGGGCAGGGGAGGGCTATTGAGCATGGAGATAATGAGCAGGGCAAGAAAGGCTGAGGAAGATCCTGAAACGTACATACAACGAAAATTAGCAAATGTATTACAGCCTGATGAGACTTACAGATATTGCCATATGGATCGCTTAGGCTCTCGGTGTCTACAGCATATGAAGCAGCCTCACACTTGGAGCACCAGGTCATTGGAGTCACTCATGCTTTGTTGATAATTGGTGCAATATCTCCAATCTTCCGTTTCTTCACCTGCTCAGTGAGCCACCTTGTTGACGTGCCCCAGTTCTGTGCTGAGAATGCAAATGCCATAGTGCTTTCCTTACCAGAGTGCTCATTCACCTTGATTGGGGTTTTTTGTGTGGTAATCTTGCCCTCAAAGGCCAGGATCATCTTGTGCATGATCAGTCCCTCAGACACCAGCCACAGTGCTCACTTGAGCTATACATATTTAGATCATCAATGTTAGTGTTTTTTTTTTTTTTTCATATCAACACTTAGCACTGCCCCACATAGACCAATTACTCCCCAATAGCTGTGCAATGGAGGAACAACAGGTATGGGGCTCCTCATAGCCCCATTCACATACTAGAGGTGTGCCATATTGAGCAGTTGCAGTATGAACTGCAAACGGAAAGCCTTCTTTGGGTTACTCGTATCAAGGTCCTGATAGAGAAATGCAAGGCTCTTGAGGAGCATGTCAGCCATGTCTCTGGCCTCACAGTCGCTGGATGCACACTGCAAAAACGTCATAATGATCGTGAGAGCAGTGGAGCCAATGTTGTGGTGCCAGTCGCACAAGCGTTGATTTGCCTGATATTTATTATCTCCATCAACATCAACCAAGTGAAACATGAAATCAAGACATACCACTGAGACAATAGGCCCTTGCAGGTCAAAATCCATCATAGACCCATTAAGATCCCTGTCATAGTCAACAAAGAACAGCAGAACGTATGTCACTGCTGGGCGAGTGACGAACCAAACATCATCGTTGCCACCTGCCCACAGTAGCAAGGTTGGCATCAGTACCTTTTGCCACTTACCATCAACCTGTAGCTGTGTCAGCAGGCTGGCTTTGGAATGGCTGCGGTGTGTGCTGCCCATGGGGCTGGATGTCACAGTGTTTGAGATAGTGGTAGATGGAGGAGAGGTGGAGATGTGGCTAGCATGAATGTTCCCATTTGTTGGGCCCTGCCTGACTTTTTTAGCTGGCTGGGCAAGCACATTGATGCAAGACTGCAAATTAAATTTGTAAGTGGCTTATCATGATAAGATCAGCTGGTGAGTACTTATATGATTTATGAAGCGAGAGGTTGCTGTGAGGCAATGCCCAGCACTAGCTGCCACTGGCAGTGTCATATTAATGCTGCGCCCCATATTTACTGTCAGCTGGGATCTCTCCCTGTCATCTTCCTCCTCCATTGGCTCATCTGGCTCCATCTCCTGACCTGAGAGGTTACTCTTCCAGGTTTCGCCTGTGCCAATGCTGAAGGTGGGTGCCAGTTGTTATAGTTCGGGACCCATACGCTATGCTTTTCATTTTCTTCACCTAATCGTACTCAACAACTTTCACTTTCACAGTCACGTGACCAAGTCACCTGACTTACCCCTTTTTCAGATCACGTGACATTCCGCTCTTCTTCGACACATGACCTCACACGTGACCATGAGACACCACGTGACTCAAAGTCTAGACCTGGTCCAGACTCTCGTCTTATTTATGATGTCACGCCTCATGGTTACCTTGCGTTTCCTTATCATTGACTTTCCCTCACCGGCCCTCAAGTATTTAGGACTCAGACGACCTACCCTAAACTCCCTTAGTATCATATATATACCATCCCCTCTCGTCATCTTTTCCTTAGTCCTATTCACTTGTCTACTCTCCCTTGGGGGTCTGGACACTTTGACTACCACTCCACTACCATTGCACTTCGCCGTTTCATCCTCGTAATCGGATGCTCCACCTTGTAACCGTTGTTTTCCCAATATCGAATCTATACCTCATCATTCATATTGAGCTCGACTTCGACAACTATTGTCTCGCCGTCACCGCCTTCCTTCTACAAAGGATATTCCCTGTTATCTTCATCTAAACGTCTCTCCTCTTCCTGTTATATCAGGACTCGTCGCTCCAGGTCTCTATCCGGTTTCACCTGAATAGGACTATATCACCTCGCTGCGTTCCCAATCCCTCCATCTTTTATGAGAACTCACTTCCTAAACCGCTACGAACACCGCCAGGAAATTCTCGCACGACACTATCGCACTCAACCCGAACAAACGCCCCCACCAGCTGACTATTTCATCGGTCTAGAAAACCCAGACGAAATCGACCCCAACGACCAGTCTCCAGGTCCCTTTGACTTCATCGACCACCCAGCTCCCCACGTCCCCACGCCCGAACCCGAGCAAGTTCAGGCGCCAGAACCTGCCCGATTTCCCCAATTCTTTTTTATAGAACATCTTCGTACTCCTTCCCCCGCCCCAGCAGTTGAGCTCGCTCCTGCTCGCCATCCACGCCAGCCTTGCGTTAAGAAGGCCCGTCACCCGCGATACATTCGCCCTCAGAGAACGGTTCC
>JBBPQR010000542.1:0-10382 GCA_038092615.1 Boletus sphaerocystis | reverse complement strand
ACAAAAGACAAGTAAGGGGTCTTGAGCGAGTGTAGTGAATTCGAAAATGGGGATCAAAGACGATTCAGAGAGAGAAAAAAAAAGGAAGGCGAGTATGGTCGAGGACCTCTGCGTGCGAGTCGTGCACAGCATCACCTTGCTCTGGTAAGCGATCCCTTGGTAGGCATTTGCACCCCGTGGCTAGGGCGATGATTTGTACTGGGAGACTGGGATCAGGGGAACTTAACGCGAGCGCGGACAGGATGGTGTAGGTCCCATCGATTGGTTTGTGGTGAAGCGTATGATACTTTTCAAGTATCCTCTCGACAAGAGTGACATCCGTTTCATTGTATGAAACCATCGATATCATGCTCAAGGCTGAGGCCTTTGAAACATTTAGGACTCGCGATCGTCAGTTGCCAAGGGGCACCGGGAGGTTTGCATTTTCCTCAGTAATTCTCGCTGCTAACCCATTCGTGGGCATGTACGTAAGCAACCCTTTGACCACGCCATGGCGGATATGAAACGCTTCTGAATACATCCGAGTAGCCACAGTTCTCTTTGGAATCGGGAAGGGAGCGTGCTCACAAACGCCCCACGAGTTCGTGGTAGTCGTTAATAATATTAAATGATGGATGATACACTGAGCAATGTGTTTTACAGTGGTGAGCATGAAGAGGTAAACCAGACATGGTCCGGTGAAACTGGGCCACGAGGCAAACGTGAGCATGGAACGGAACTAGAGGATCTCCTCTATTGAGTGCTCATTTTTAGATGCCACATTCCGATTGACAGTTCTTCCAGATATTGCATCTCAATGCGATCCCAGCGGATCGGTATCACATTGGCCTGTGGATGACAGCGGGGTTAGAAATGATCTTAGACCTGATAGGAGACGGACCTGGAGATAATGTGAAACGGCACGGCCGACCCGCCTGGCAAGTGACTGAATATCAACGTAACCGCCATATCCGTCAACTGGAATTTCATAGTTGAGAGGGGGATACCCGGGCCACTACGGAAATGAATGAGGCTCGAGTTGCTGCATGAAAACGAGACGTACCCTGAGATTCACATAGACCTTGCCTCTGACATCGACACCAAGGTCCTGGAATGTATACGAGTCCGAGCCAGACAGTCGAACATTTGCTTGTGCTTCCCCGATCGTGATACCAGGTCGGAAGGCGCCTTTGCGCTTAAATTTTATGACGCGTCCAAAACCCCTACGAAGGGGATCAACGTAGCCGGGGGAAGAGGTATACGATACGGATGATGAGCGGCGGGGTCGAGTAATTGGCAAAGGCTGCACCAAAGGTGGATAAGCGCCGATAGAGCTACGACGTTCGAGGTAATATGGGTCGTGGACATCCATGTCGTCGTAAGCTGGATGTTGGTAGGGTTAGGAATACATCTAGATAGTGGAGAGAATCGCACAAGTACGGGTGTAGTGAGGACTGCTCGAGGCATACATGGAATAGGCTGGTTGAGAATAAGTCTTACGGGACAGTCAGTGGGGGATATAGGAACGGGGGTGTCGACTGACTTGTATGACTGGTTCGCGGTAGGACGACATTGGGGTAGATGGATAGGTCAAAGATGGTCTGCGGGACCTGGGGGTGGTGCTGTAGTAGGGGTCGTAGTATGACATTGTTGTGGGGGGGACAGACAGAGATGGGAGAGGAAGACTACAGGTCAGCAAGCTTTATACGAAAGGGTTAGATTGCCACGGGCACTGCGCCTCGAGGACACATTGAGGTTAATAGCTACAGCAGGAAGGTGGGACAAGTTCCGATCAATTTGAAACCTGGTCGGTCACTGGACGCGCTGGCACGCCAAGATGATATCGGTGCACTCCGGGACGGGAAAGCGGAGCGCCATTCGCACCAAATCACCAGTTGTTGTAAATTGAGCCCGAATGACAAGTCACCTCGAGGCAAACACGTGTGTCGCTATTGGCTTTCTAGAGATCAGCGCGATCAGCGCCCCCGCTGATGGCCGTCGAAATACAGCACTCACGTGACGGATAAAGTAGCGTAGGTTCACGCCCGACAAACCAGCGTTGTCGGTAAATAAACAAGATACCTGCGGCTAGCACTGGCTGAGACAAACACTGTCAGCCGCTTCACTCACAGCTCTGTCTGTCCCTTCAGGTACAATCTCGGAGAATGGCGAAACTGGACTCGAGACCGTGTCAAGAATGGTTCACCTTCGCACGAGTGTCGGATGGATTCCCACGCTGAAAGATGTCGTAATGGCACTTGCAGACTGTAACCCAATACTAGTAGCTGGAGGCGAGGATTTTGTAACCGTGAGTTGCATTTGGGGTGATAAACAATCGAACAGGCGTGTACAAAGTCGTGATTATAACGTACAGTTCCTCCCATGCCCACAGAATCTGTGGCAATGCCCGCTACGTTGCCAGTGTGGCATTTATACTAAAGTATGGCTTACACATTTACACTAGATAAAATATGACTTGTGGTAGAAAGAAATGATGGACAATTTTGCGACACTGGGACACTGTAGACAACATTGACATTTTTTTATTATTATAAAAAAAAAAGCGGGCCGAGAGTGAAGTGGTAGAATGAAACGAAGCAACTTATGAACACCAACGTGTGTGTTCAAGTCACAGATGTGATTTCGCGGCCAGAGCAATCATCGTGGAGGGGAACAACGTAGAGAGATGAACATGCCTGTACTGGCACACAGAAGCTCCTCGTATGTGGGAAGAAGGCACCAAACCCGTAAGAGGGGCCCAGCGGGGCGAAAAAAAAATAGTGTACAAAAAAAATGTTTGAGCAGACCAAAATGCCCCCTCACATTCACACTAAAATATGACTTGTAGTAGCAGCAAATGATGGAGAAGGGCGCATTACAGATGGGTCGGGGGGTAGAAAGAAATAATTGACAAATATGGGAAACGGGATGCTGTAGATGCCATTACCATTGCTAATAAAGCGGGTCGATAAGGAAGCGTGGAATGAAACAAAGACTTAGACAGGCGAGGCACCGCATAACGCTCGTGTGAAAAAGACACCAAAAGAGGGGTTCAGTGGCGGCACCAAAGAAGAGTGTACAGAAAGAGTCGTAGCGGACCCTAATGCCCATTAGCACATGGAAAATTCTAGCGCACCCTAAAACCCGCTACTTACGTAGCGGGAATGATTAATCATGATCATGATCTCGACTGATTACTCTCTGAAAACGGGGAGAATCCTGCACTCTGATGGGCGAACGAGTGTAAAAACGTTACCGCGTATAATTTGCCCGTAATAAGATAGGAAAGAAGAACACAACATACAATTCCAGTGTCCTTGCCAACGATACACGTACATCTGCGATGCAATTTTATATAAGTAGATGGTGGTATATGACTCATATGGTATAAATCAGGCGGCACGAATCCAGGACTGGCTAGAAATCATCTGCCAAGAAACAAGTTTAAGTAACTACTTTAGTGCCAAGGCGGTCCATTTACTCACCAGCCTTTCGCGGTGCCTCTGAGCATCCCAACATTTCGAATATGACATCCCAATCTAGAAGGAAGTTGGTTGGCGAGTTCAGGGTATATGGTGGGATCGGTGGGGATCGAAGTATGTCGGTATTGGGGACGGGTGTAAGGACGGGTGTAACTGGTGAAAATTCTCGCTGAAACGGGGGAGTGACAGACGATGACGTGTTTATCCAAAGTCCCACTGGCAGTTTCCGCACGTCAAAGCATGAGCTATTGCGGGGGGCGCGAGGTCCCGCAGGCTTCCGTCTGCGTCCGTAGTATGGTTTATCATCATACTCGACGGGTGCATCGGGTGTGTGCACAGGATGTGAGGATGAGGATGAGATGCTAGAATCCGATGATTGACTCGAGGTAGATGAGCGTACGGTGGACCCCCGAGACAGATTTGAGCTTCCAAGGGTCCAAGGCCAAACATCTTGGTACTCATTCGAAGATGAGTCAGACGAAGATGAGGACGACATCCAGCTGTAGGGACGAGGTCCCCTCACTCGGTGAGTTCTTTTGTGAGTAAGGGTCGAGAGAGAGTGAGAGACATCCATTGCGAGCGATTCTTTGGAGCATTCAATGGAGCGACGAAGAAACTAGCCAGGACAAGTGGGTGGGGACCTGATGAGGTGGCGGCGTTGATGGGGTAGGCGCATCTCGAGGAATAAATGGGAACGATACTCAGGATCCAATTGTAGTTAATTCCCCGAACCCAGTCAGAATTAGGTCAAGTGACTTACGGGCGCTGTTCCTTGCTGTTCCCTCGACACCGCTTGTCAGGGCACATCTGATCCAAGTTACCGACTTTGGTTGGGACCTGTGTATATGATTGGGCAGTGTATGACTCGACGTGCGATATATCTCCACGCTTGGTGGGGTTGGAGATGAACGCGCGTAGATTCGGCCGTCATATATTACATCGCGCAATTGAGCGGGGGAATATGCTCGACTTCCTGATCACCGGGGACGGAAACACCAAGGGCCGATCCTGACTCGACTGATTCCAACAGCTCGCGTAGGGTGTATCATTTCTTTGTGGTGTCGTGACCATCACAAAGACAGCTTGACACCAATCGTGACAGTATTCAGTGATCTTGGAAAACATCTCGGATCTGTATCGCACACGAGACGGTCTTCAACGGAATCAGGTGTTGGTAGATCCGATTCGGTTACCTGGCCCTGACAAGCCCATCGCGTCATGACCTCTCCCGTGGATTTCGATCGATCAGTCCTCTCCAACGACATTGCCTTGGATGAAGCCCTCGATGCACATGACCCCCTTCGACATCTCAGAGGTGACGAATGTCTTTGGGATGATGGTGATTCACAGCGGATTGTCCCCGTTCAACCAAGATCAAAATACAATGAACTTATCCGGCTGTCGTTCCTCGACCGGTGTTCTGCTGTCATAGATATCGTCCTCAAGGTGGATGCAAGCCCCGGTTGTGGCGGAATTGCTTGGCCTGCTGGGGAGGTGCGCATAGTAGTTCATCTTTATTTGCCATAAGGTAAACCTGATCACAGGTTCTCGCAAATTATCTGGCTCTTCGTGGAGAGGAATACTGCGCGGGAAGAACGATTTTGGAGTTGGGCAGTGGAACTGGTCTAGTTGGGCTCGTCGCCGGGAAACTCGGCGGCAGAGTTTGGATTACAGACCAATCGTCAGTCAGCATTCCCCGACGGTTTATTGGATGACTGAGCAGATCACACAGACCACTTCTGGATATCATGCAAGCAAACGTAACAATGAATCGGCTTGAGTCATCTGTCGTCGTGTCGGAATTAAATTGGTGAGCACAGCTAACTTTTGCCGCGATCAGCGACGTGGTGACTGGGGAGTCTCAGGGGGGGAGCACCGCCTTCAGAGATACCCCGACCTGATCTGATCCTGGCCGCGGATTGCGTCTACTTTGAGCCAGCATTTCCGCTCCTGGTAGAGACGCTGTCTGAGCTGGCGACGGGGACAACGGAAATACTGTTCTGTTATAAGAAGAGGCGAAAGGTATCAGAGTCCTTTGAGCGTGTACTGTGTCACTCATCGCTTACAGGCGGATAGACGTTTCTTCACGCTGCTCAAGAAGGAGTTTAGTTGGAAAGAGGTATGTGGTACAGATTCCCTTGCGAAGCAGCGCACCTCAAACCCGTGCAGGTTGAGGATGATCCAAGTCGCGAAAAATACAGTCGAGAAGCTATTTCACTTTTAATGCTGTATAGAAAGCGACGAAAATCCGAGGACTCTCGGTGAGAATCTGGTGCCCGCATGCCAGAAAAGTAAAGTCATTGATCCCGTCCGTTCTCTAATTGTGGCTTCTAGATGCAGTATTTAAGAGTATGGGTCATGGAGGTATTATCGTCTTGATCTATTCCTGAACGATCAACACCTGTCACGCCCGTCCGTTCGGGAACTAACCTGTAACCCATGGATTCCCAGGATCTCTTGCTTTAAAACTTCAGTGACGAGCTTGTGTTGCTTCACTGTTGATAGTCCCTTGAATGTGTCGCTAGCGATCTTGATTGCAAAGAATGAGCCACATCCTCCTGGGTACACGGTTAATTCATGCCTGATGTATGCCAGTCACTGCCTACCAGAAACGTCCTGCACCGCAAGCTCGGCCGGGGAGAAGTGCTCAGTTAGCTTAGCGACTATAGCTGCCTCGGTGTCGGTAGACTGCGAAGCGGGTGTCGATAGCGATCGCAGGACTGGCGGGACCGACCTTGACGGTGCGAGTCGTCTCGCCAGTGATGGAAGCATACTACAACTGTCGTCACGTGTTCATCGGTCAAAGTCGCGCGTGGTTTTGTCCGCTTGCGTCCAATGCGTGTCCTCCGCGCCGTGTTTCCACCAGCATTTCGCTCCCTTCATACAGTCCCTCCGTCCCCGACCAGCATCTTGCGGTCGCGTCTTGTGCAACGATCACCACTCCGTCCATCTCATTCCCTGTTGGACGCGCACTGTCTGGTTATCAAAGGATTGGGAGCTCGACGACTCCCCGACTCACGCTTATTGTCAACTGGCAGCGTTCAACCCAAAGCAGATGTTTCCAAGTTACCTGTGTTGGCATCACCTGCAGTCGGCCGCTGGCTCCTCTTCTCGTCTGCACTAGTTTTTGCCGTCATCGTCGTCGGAGGGGTCACGCGTCTCACGGAGTCTGGTCTCAGCATCACAGAATGGCGGCCCATTACCGGCATCATACCCCCATTCAATGATGAGGACTGGAGTACCGAGTTCGAAAAGTACAAAGCAACACCGGAGTTCAAGCTGTCAGTATTCCTCGAGTGCAGCCTTGTCTAGAGTGGGCTAATCATCCCAACAGGATAAATCATTCGATTTCATTGGACGAATTCAAGAATATATTTTACATGGAGTGGGCCCATCGTGTCTTGGGTCGCATCATTGGCATTGGATTCGTACTTCCGTTGTCCTATTTTGCAGTCAGGAAGAAGCTTACCACTTCAATGCCCGCTAAGCTCACTGGTATGGCGTTGTTGCTTGGTTTCCAAGGTGTTCTCGGATGGTACATGGTTAAATCCGGCCTTGAGGATTCAATCATGGAAACTCCTGGTGCGGTACCCCGAGTCTCCCAATACCGTCTGGCGGCACACCTCGGTACTGCCGTCCTGCTTTATACAGGAATGCTCGGAACTGGTCTGGCAGTTGTCAAGGATTGGAAGTATGCACGTAGTGGCCTCTGGAGCGGATCAAGTACCATGGCATGGCAGGAGGTACTCTCTAACCCGGCGATCGAACGATTCTCTCGATATTCTCGTGCCTTGACAGCGCTTGTATTCCTGACAGCATTGTCCGGTAGGTGATGACCAAAATAACATACACATACCAGCTCTCACATGAATGTGGAAGGTGCTTTCGTTGCGGGTCTGGATGCCGGATTACTATATAACGAGTTCCCGTTGATGGGAGGTCGCATTGTACCTCCCTTGGACGAACTCTTCTCCGATGCGTATGCCAGGAATGCAGATGGATCTGATGTCTGGTGGAGAAATATCTTTGAAAACCCAACCACTGTTCAATTTGACCATCGCATCCTTGTAGGTTTCTTCCGCTCCTAACACACCCTCCATTTCCGTAATAACCTCCGTTTCAGGCAATGACGACATACTTTAGTACATGTCTCCTCTTCGCTCACAGTCGCCGCAGTGCCATTCGCTCCCTGTTGCCACCACTTGCTCGGGTCTCGGTAACAGCTGCCTTTGCGATGGCAAACGTTCAAGTGTTGCTGGGGTTGGCTACCTTACTATACCTCGTTCCCGTTCCCGTCGCGGCTGCACATCAGGCAGGTAGCGTCGCGTTGCTAAGCACGATGGTGCACTTGCTCGTTGCACTTCGCCGGCCTGGCCCGGCTGCTCAACTTTGGCGCAACGCCGGAAAAGAAGTTAAGAAACTTGGTTAGAAAGTATAAAGGTCAATTGTCTTTGGATTGTCGTGTAGACATACCACCCACACTCAATTATCTTTATCGTATTTAACCCACCAACATGCGAGCGTAGTCTCGGTTGAAGGCGTGGTATTACACAGTACAGCATTGTATATTGACGATTTCAACCAGACATCTGTACATCTTCGGTGGGTGCCGCTGGGGCCACAGGGACCGTTCCGTCCGCTGGGGCTTTAACATCCATACTTTCCAAGTAACGCCGTACTGTTTCTCCCTCGACAATGCGGAATTTACCTTGAGGAGAAGTAGGCTTTTCATGGATCCCAGCTGGACCGATAATACCAACTGAAGTGTTGTTGATGTTGAGTTCTTTGTCTTGCTGGAGCGTCTCGCGGAGCGCGTGCAGGCCGTGTTTGATTAGCTCTTCCAGAGTACCTGGAAGAATAAGTAAAAATCACAAGCACCACGCGGTCAAGGAGACGAACAATCAGAAAAGCTCTCAAAGTGTTTCTCCAAATACGTCTTGGCGCTTTGGCTACGTGCACCGATCGACATGGCAAAGTACTCGTACGAGTTTCCTGAAGGTGAAAACTCAAACAGGTGGGGTCCAGTTTGATCTTGTCCGATGACAAGGAAGCCAACACCATATGGCCGACGCCCGTACTCTTGTGTGTTCACCTGTGCCTCTAGCCATGCAAGAGATAACGTGAATATTCAGCGTGAGACGATGTAGACTCACTGTCTGCAATGGCAGAAACGAGTCGGTTTACGGGCATCGGGCGATTGAAGACCATGCGCTCATTAAGAGCTTGTTGCCGCATGAAGTTACTAGAGTGTTGTTATGGGTCCGGCACACCAGTTGTACAAAGAACAAGTTGTCGTACCTCAGAACACGTGCGTCCGACGTCAGCCCTGCGATTGCAATACCGACATGGTCATCTATTCGGAACATTTTTTGTTGGTAAGAAGCCAGTTCTCCCGTAGAACGCTTCCGGAAATCGTCAGAACGCGTGCTCGCAATACAGCACGGGTATACACACCTTCAACGCCAATAGTATGGCATGTGTCTTTGATCGCAAGCCGACTGCTGCAGATCCCTGCTTCACGGCCTCGAGCGCATACTCGACCTGATGGAGACGACCTTGTGGCGAAAAAACAGTGTTATCGGAGTCGTATGTGTTTCTGAACTGCGTAGGTGGTAAGCGACTCGTGAAGGAGAAAATTAAAATGGGAACAAACCATGATGGCGGGCGAAGGAGCGTATTGACGAGGCCCATAGGTGACGCGTCCTCATCAGTATCCGGATTGCGCACATCACGTGAGACAATCACCAGGTGGAATAATTAACGAAAAAAAAAAAACATAGACAGAGATTAGAGTAATCTATCCGTTTCACCGTGCGCCCTTCTTTTCAGCTCGCCACTCCTTGAATATACCATCCAGACTCTTGTATATCAAATGCGATGGCAAACATCTGATTATTTCGCCGATCCTCTCTTCTGCTTCTGCCTTGCCTTTCTCGCCACTCGCCTTTTGTGCATACTCGATGGTCATGTAGAACATCGCAAGTACAGCGAGGGAGACGTGTGTTTGTTGTCCCCCGTGTGATGATGACTGGGAGAATGCGGCCAGAAGAGGACCTGAAATACTTGGCGCAGATATAGCTGGTGCGGTTTGAGAAAACGGCGTTGCGCGTTCTCCGCGGACAAGCCTCAATAGTATCTCCAAGAGATTGTCGACTTCAGTCATATGTGTCTTGAGGAAACGTTGACGCTCATTCTGGATTCCCACTGGCGAGTTGACTGCCCAACCCTCAAGGACGGTCCAGATCGTAGGAGCCTGTGAAAAGTGTTGGAAAAGAGTGAATAGCGAAAGGGAGCACACAAACCGGGTCGGGATCTGCAACCTCGATCTTCCTCTCCCAACCGCCCGCAGCATCGCCGGCAACCCAAAACATACGTCCAAACATGCTTTTTAACCACTCTTGTACATCTCCGGACTTCACCCACTTTGGCTCCGACAAGGGCCGCTCTGTATCAAGATGAACGACGAGGTGTACTTTGGACGGAAGTGAAACTTTCGAAAACGAAGGTATCGTCTCGTCAGCATTGCAGGGCTCCGGGAAAATTTGCAGAGGCAGGTATGATTTAGTTGCCTCGGAAAGCCCTTCAACCTGCATGTTGTTAGTACCTGCATGCATCAAATAGGAGAACCATACATACCAGCACACCTTTTAGACTTTCTTCATGATCCTTCTCAAGAGACATGTGGACCTCGATCCGACCTTCAGCTCTGTACACGCGAAGGCATTCAACAACCTCCGCATCGACAACCAATCGTCTACTGCCTGCAGCATACGATATCGAAAGGCGATTTGCAGAAGGAGTCTTCCACTTTTTGGGTGATGTGGATACCTGCTGATGCGATGACTCGCCGTAAGTGGAGCTCGACGATGTCGACAATAGCGTGTTGGACGTTGGAGAAGCGGGTGGCTCCGGGAGGTGTTC
>JBBPQR010000541.1:0-10386 GCA_038092615.1 Boletus sphaerocystis | reverse complement strand
TTCCGCGCTCGTACGGATGGGCAAGACCACCATCGTGTGTGGCGTCAAGGCTGAAATCGCAGAGCCAGAGTTGGACACGCCCGATCTCGGGTTCATCGGTATGTCCTTGCACGACGTCAAATGCCTGACGCCCATTGGACTTTTGACCAGTCCCCAACATCGACCTCCCCGCAATGTGCTCGCCAAAATTCAAACCCGGTCCGCCATCGGATGAGGCACAGATGCTCTCCGAGAGACTAAACGACGCACTCATCAGGTTCGTCTCGGTCTGTTTCGTAAAGGTGGCCACCTCATGCTATGATATACACCAAGGTCGAACATATTACCGCCCAGCACGCTCTGCATATCATCCGGCCGTGCAGTTTGGTGTCTCTATATCGACGCGACATGCCTCAACTACGACGGCAACGCGTTCGATGCAGCACTCGTAGCAATCATGGCGGCGTTGGAGAACAGTGCGTATTTCCGCTCTCTGCAAACGCAACTCACGTTGCTACTCTAGCAACACTACCCCAGGCGACGTTCGACCCAGATGCGTCGACGACTACATGTAGCCGTACCATTCGCGCCCCTCTATCCCTAAATAAGAACCGCAGGGTAGTCGGTCTCAGCTTTGGCTGCGTCGGTGCAAGGTCGCTTGCCGTTACAGATATACGAGTTTACAGCTGATATGGATTGTCATCTTAGCACGCCCACACTTCTCATGGATCCCACATCCTTTGAAGAACCCTTGCTCACGTCTGCAATCACTATCATCGTTGACGTAGACGGAGGAGTGATCAGTGTCGAACGAGGGACAATGGGCGAAAACGATGGTGGTGAAGGAGAGATCTTAGCTTCCCAGGCTTCTGGATCACTGGAAAAGTGCGTGATTGCAGCCAAGGAACGGGCAGTCGTCTTGCACAAGCTGTTTGAATAAAATGATTACACCCATACTGGAAGGATCGGCGTTGAGTCCCACAGGGTCGAGCACTCTATGAAGCTGATCAGTACCCAATTCTATGTCCTCTCGGATCCTGACATGGTCCCCTTCAGATCTGAGCACTTGTGAAGTGTGTGCAAGGACCATGCGGGTTGTAGTTCCTAGGTCCAATCTACTTTTCCATCTGCCCATGGTGCATTGGTTTACAGACCCTTGTACCAAATGTTAGAGTCCTTTTCGGTGTATCTCGGTGGGCTTGGTTCGACATGAGGCTACTCAGCTGATGAAGACATCCGATCCTCTTGCCACTAGCCTGGTCGTATATTTGAAAGTAAAGTCGACAAGAACGTGGCATCTCCGCACAAGTCCCAATGCAATAATGCACATGATTCAGTTGCCTCACACCGTGCCAGAGTTGGAATTATCCCATTGGGAGACCCGTCCAACCTTACTCGAACCAGAAAAGTGGGTGGAGACATGCAGCGTTGCAGAGAATTGATGCGCGCTACAAAAACTCCAACCCGATGCCCACCTGTGGTCCCCGCCTCAATACTTCCCCCTTGGCAGCGACGAGGGGCACTCCCAGGTTGACTTCGACACGGATAGGGTCGAAACGATACACAAGACCTAAACCAACGCTTATAGAGGGTTGTGTAACGGCTGTGTGGATGGATTGGGAAAGGGATGCTGGGTTCGTTCCGAATCAAACAATGCCGTCCGCGAGTATAGATTGAACATCATGGACAGAGAAAGAGGGGAAAGAAGGCTTACATCTATCGATGCCCTGTAGCCTCCCGGCATTTATCCATGCATGAAACTTGGTAGGCCAATCAGGACGTCTGGGAATGTTACCCAGTATCGACAGTCCAAAAGAGTAAAAGAGATCCCCGCCTAAGGATGTCGCTGCAAATTGATAGACATAGTAGCGCTGTCGGCGTTAGGGGTACAGGACAACTTACACCCTTCACGACCACCCATTCCGGCGGGTCCAAAGGCTCTTACGCTGAGAGGCCCACCAAGTTGAAACTTGTCCGAGTAGTGGATGGTACTCGGATCACCTACCAGAAGGTGGAGAAGACCGGCACGCCCTGTTAGAGAGAGCGTCTGTATATATGACAGGTCAGTTGGGGCATAAGATGGAGAAAAGCGACTTGCCAGGCCTTTTGTTAATGACCATCCTTTCTTGGCATGCGTTTCCGTCTTCCAAAATGCATTGTTGCCCGCTCCGAGGAGAGTTTGAGATGGGAGGGATGGGACAAAGCCATCGACTTTTCCGGTGAGGGAAAGCTCGTTGGCAACTCGGAGCCATGAACCAGATGTAGGCATGATGGAATCATCGAGGGTGTCGTGGGTATATGTATGTGACAGAGATGCTTTGGCTGCGGGTCCGGCGGACTGACGGATGCTGATGACGGGTGAACATGGATCGGAGCAAGAGACGTGGTGGATACCTGATGCCAGCGTCGTTGCTGAGAGAACCAATACACCTCCAGGCGAGTTCGGTGGCCAGCTCGTTTCCCGGGATGGGTATTCCGAGGGCTGACTTTCTGAGACCGGCTTTGAGGGCCATGCGTTCCTCCCTTCCGCCACCGCCCTGAGGGCCGAGTTCTCGCTCAGTGCCGACGATGCTGAAGAAGGCGTGAGAGGACATGGCGGGGGTGACGGGGAAGGACAGAGACGCGTCGAAGGCGCGTTTCGTCTTTGTGCCCAGGGAGGCGTTGAGAGAGAGGACGTCGGCATAGCCAAACAGGTTTGTGAGACGGCCCTCGAGCGACTAAAAAGGGTGAGCGAGCGAAGAGAAAAGGATGAGGGTACTTGCCGCGTTGCCCTCGCCGTCGCCGAGTTCTGTAGAGGTCTTTACGAAGAATCTGCCGCGTTCGTGGAGGTTGTAGACGAGGTCGACGTGGGCGTTGGAGCCATTCTCGGCGGGGAGTATTCGGACCGAGTGGGAGCGGAAGAGGCCGGTAGCGGAGAATGCGCGCGAGATGGCGGTGGTTGTGTCGAGCACGTCGCGAAAGGTCGAGTGTGGTTCGGTGACGAGGTGGGGTGCGATGAGCCAGTCAAGAAAGGCGCGCGACGTGCTGTTGGCGCCGTGCACGCGGACGGCGGCGACGCTGACCGGGGCATCGACCAGCTCGACCATGTGAGAGAGTGTCACAGTCACGGGTCACACCGCGTCGACGATGTCGGTCATGTACGGAAAAGAAAAGGAGACGGAACACGACCTCGCGCACGCATCCGATCCCGGCTTTGTCGCCTTCTTCTCGAGACTCCCCAAAAAGTCACCCGCAGACGACGGCCTCGTCCGTCTCTTTGACCGCACCGACTTTTACTCGGTGCACGGACCAGACGCGCTCTACGTCGCGACACACGTCTTTCGCACCAACTCTGTCCTCAAGTACCTCGGCGCCGGCGGGAAGACGGCGGGTCTCCCAAGCGTCACGCTCAGCTGCACCCTCGGAAACGCGTTCTTGCGCGAGGCATTGACCGTCAAGCAGCTCCGTGTCGAGATCTGGGTACCCGCCCCAGGTCAGGGGCGCAAGGCAGCAAAGTTTGTGCTGCAAAAAGAGGCATGTCACGCGTCATCTCCCTCTTCCTTGCTGACACGTCCAAAAGGCATCGCCAGGAAACCTCCAGCCCGTCGAGGACCTTCTCTTTGCAAACTCGGACGTCCTTTCTGCGCCTATCGTCGTAGCAATCAAAATCGCATCCGCAGCCAGCGGTGAAAAGGCAAAGACAAAGACCATCAGCATCGCCTACGCCGACACGAGCGTTCGCGAAATTGGTGTTGCCGAATTCGTAGACAATGATCTCTTCTCGAATACAGAAGTGCGCACGCGTGTACACATTGTCGTCCAATCTGACTCGTCATACAGTCTCTTGTCATCCAACTGTCCGTCAAAGAAGCCATCATACCTACAGGCACCATCACTGGTACAACCGATCGTGATTTCGACCTCAACAAGCTCAAAGCCGTCCTCGAGCGGTGTGGTGTCGTCATCACAG
This sequence comes from Boletus sphaerocystis, assembly GCA_038092615.1. Taxonomy (NCBI): domain Eukaryota; kingdom Fungi; phylum Basidiomycota; class Agaricomycetes; order Boletales; family Boletaceae; genus Boletus; species Boletus sphaerocystis. The sequence goes on along the minus strand of JBBPQR010000541.1, from coordinate 6,458 downwards.
AACGAAAACCTAGTATGCACTCGTCTTCCATCTCTCTCTCCTCTGACTTGCGCATACAGACGAGTTTACCACCAAAAATATCCTGGAGGACATCAAAAAGCTAACCGGATCCGAGGAAATAGAAGATGCACCAAGCACGACCAGTCCGTTCTTTTCTTTTCTGAAGGGCCTCATGTTCATTGCAACTTTCAAACAGCTGTCCCTGCAACAGGTGCTCTATCTGCCCTCGTCATCTACCTTTCTCTCCTTTCAGATCCCGCAAATCACGGCGCATATAGACTCAAAACTCATGATCTCGCTCAATACATGCGTTTGGATGCTAGCTCTGTGAGAGCTTTAGCATTGGTCGATTTCGATGGAGGGGTCTGTCTCGGGGCACTTATCCTCTTCTTCGTCATGAACTTACACATTCACAGGGTAGCCTCAACAAGTCGTCGACGCTGTTGGGACTTCTTAACAAATGCAAGACTGCGCAGGGAACCAGATTGCTCGCAACTTGGCTGAAACAGCCTCTTGTCAACTTGCACGAGATACGTGAGTCAGAATTCACCTCACTTGACCTATATCCGAATCCGGATGTTCATTTCCACAGGGAAGCGTCAAGATCTGGTGGAAACCTTTGTAGATGACTCGTCGACAAGACGTGCCCTGCAGGTGATAGACATAAAGACCTTCACCCCGATCACTCTAACCTGATGACAGGATGACTACCTCAAACTAATGCCTGATCTTCACCGGCTAAGCAAACGATTCAAGAAAGGGGTCGCTTCCCTAGAAGACGTTGTCCGCGTGTATCAAGTGGTAGTGAAGGTGACACACATGGCAATATGTTCTCTATTAAAGGCCAAATAATGACTGTAAACAGATGCCAGGTCTCCTTGAAACCCTCGATGACATCCAGTATGAACACGAGGCACACAGAAAACTTGTAGAAGAGGTATATCTAAAACCGTTTAGGGTATGTCCTTCCTTTCACAGTGGGATGCACAGAGACTCAACCTCGTCACAGGCCCTCTCCGAGAATCTGTCCAAGTACTCTGATATGGTGGAGACCACGCTCGATCTTGCTTCACTCGACACACATACGTACACTATCAAACCGGAATACGACGAGGGTTTGCAAAGGTTGGCCGCCAAACTCATGGAGGTGGGTTGTCTGGGGGTTCAGCAAAGAATCAGAAAAGTCATTCAATTTAATCTTGCGATCCACTAGGCAAGGGACGGGCTGGATGCTGAGCACCGTACTGCCGGTAGGGATCTTGGGCTCGACCTTGATAAGAAGCTCCACTTGGAAAATTCTGCAACTTATGGATATTGCTTCAGGTTGACCAAGAACGTACGTTTTCTAGATTGTGTCTTGCACTGCTCATTGACCATGCCCATGCTATGGTTTCTTGCTTGGCGAATTAGGATGCAAAAGCTATTGCCAAGAATAAGAAATATATCGAGCTCGGAACGGTTAAATCGGGTGTATACTTTACGACCAAGACATTGAAGAGTCTCGCGACAGACTATCAGGAGGCGAATGAAGTGTATCAGCGCACTCAGTCGGCGCTTGTGAAAGAGGTTGTGAACATCGCCTGTGAGTATCGAACGTTTTAAATGGCAGTGGTGCCAAAAGATTGTATAGCGACGTACACCCCTGTTCTGGAGAAATTGGATCATGTCCTTGCCCATCTGGACGTCATTGTTAGGTTCGTTTCCAGCACCCTCCTCTGACCTCCCCTAACCTTTCCGTGCTCGTAGCTTTGCACATGTTTCGGTTAATGCCCCAGAACCATACGTCAAGCCCAGCGTTTCTGAAAAGGGTAAGCCTTTCATTGTTCTTTGCCTGATTGCTGACACAGACCGCGACATGAAGGTGAGAGTAGCCTCGTGCTGAAAGATGCACGGCATCCTTGTCTCGAGGTTCAAGATGAAATAAGTTTCATACCTAATGACGTTGAAATGGTCAAAGAAGAGGGGGAGTTCCAGATCATCAGTATGGCTCATCCCTTTGTTCTTGAGCGCTGCTGATTGTCACGATCATCTATAGCGGGACCTAATATGGGCGGAAAGAGCACATATATTCGACAGGTATGACAATGTCCTCAGGTCTCTGAGCTCAGGTGAACTAGGAAGCTTCTAGGTCGGTGTGATAGCTCTCATGGCCCAGATCGGATGCTTCGTTCCCTGTTCCACGGCTGCTCTCCCCATATTTGATTCTATTCTATGCCGTGTCGGTGCGGGCGATTCGCAGCTCAAAGGCGTATCAACGTTTATGGCCGAGATGCTCGAGACTGCGTCAATTCTTAGGGTAGGCCTTTTATTTCGTTCACCTCTTTCAGAGCATTGACGTGCTGTAGTCGGCGTCGAAGGACTCGTTGATTATCATTGACGAGCTTGGGAGAGGTGAGAATGGTGCACGTCTCTGGTGAAGCTCCTGAGCTCTGATGATCGATTCCAAGGGACGTCGACTTATGATGGTTTCGGGCTCGCGTGGGCAATCTCAGAGTATGTGCCTCCTTTTCATGCTTAATTGCGACAGGCTGATATACATTCCTTGTCAGACACATTGCATCAACTATCCGGGCTTTCTGTCTCTTTGCAACCCATTTCCACGAGCTCACGGCCCTCGATCAAGAAATCCCACATGTGAAGAACTTGCACGTTGTCGCACATGTCGGACAAGAAGAAGAATCGCACGAGCGGGATATCACGCTCTTGTACAAGGTCGAGCCTGGTGCGCACCCAATCCACCCTTGCCGTACCCGCATATATGCTGACTTGGGATATTAGGCGTCTCGGATCAAAGCTTCGGTATCCATGTCGCCAAGCTAGCAAACTTCCCGGAAAACGTCGTCAAGGTGCGTTTTCGCCTGTATTTATGGAATGCGTCGTGATATGCGTGCTGCAGCTGGCGAAGCGTAAGGCGGACGAGCTCGAAGACTTTGCGGTTGGCCAACATCCCGAGTCCCAGCACTCGGACGAGGTGATGGAGGAAGGCATCCAGATCGTCGAAGAACTCCTGCGAACGTGGGCAGAGTCCACCACGGATATGGATGGAGAAGACGTCGTAATGGAGGATGTTTCCGCAGACACACAACTTGAGGAGCTCCGTCGATGTGTCGAGACATTCCGCCCTCGCATAGAGGGTAATGTCTGGGTACAGTCGATGATATCCTTATTGTGAGCGTCTTCATGGTGCATTTTCGCTTTCTCGCTTTCATTTCGGGACTCTTTGGCTGCATAGATAATTGCTGTCTAATCGTACTTGCATACACATCCATTTGTAACTATTGTTCTTGTTCCTCTGCATCCATTTCATCGGTTTCATCTTCCTCTACAACTGCGTCCTTGTCCTGTTCAGGCTCGTTGGTTTGATTTACTGATGACGTGGCTGAGGCCGCAAGTCTTTTCTTTTTGCTAGCTTCTTGGGCAGCGATTGTCAGGTCCTCTCCAAAGAGGCGCAAGCTAAGCGCACTGTCACCCAGGTAAGTCATGCACAAAATGCCAAATCCCCTATGTACCTTTTCGCTTTTTTGTCGATCATAAGCGTGACAGAGACATTTGATTTCCAGAGTGGTAGCACGAGGTCGCGCGAAAGACTACCAAACGAGCGTGTGCGGATCAATATTTTCACAAGGCAGTAGAGGCTCACTCACGTCGTATCGGCAGAGTGTAACGCGGGAAAGCGCACGACGTGACTTCCAGAACCTAGCGTCGCTCAGCGTCGCACTCACAAACACACATTTCAGATCGCTCACCTCTCGCCTCGATCGCCGACCTGAAGGGTTCCTGAAAAGACGCACACAGTGGATAGTACGTTTGCAACAGCACCCTCAACGTTGCGAAATCCGCGGTCATGATCGTCGCGGGGTCGATGTACGGCAGCACGACCGGCAGACCTTCGCCGAGGATACGGAAGTGGGCGTCCATGCCCCGGCCGGCTTCTTGCTTCGTGATGACCTTGGTGCCGCTCGTCATGAGACGGATGCGGGTGTAGTCGTTGTGGGTGAGCACGGATTTGACGAGGTCGTTGGTGAGGTAAAAAGTGCGGACGGCGTCGCCTTCGGGGTTGCGCACGAGGACGTTTGAAAAGGGGAAGTCGGAGGTGAGGTGGAGTTGCTGCCTGTCGGTGTGGTTCGTCAGTCTAATCGCGTCTGTGAGGGGTGGAGAGGTTTTACATGCAGGTCACGAGTGCGGGATCGTCGGGCGATAAAAAGGTGTAGGGCATCTCTTTGAAGGAAGGATCAGCAACCCTTGATTTTTTTGTGTGGGTGGTTGGTGTGGAGCGTGATCGCTCGGGGTGTGATTCATCTTCGATAACTGCGGCGTCGTCTTCCATGGCGGTGATAGGCTCAGCAGACGACGTGCTTGTACTGGGCAGTTCTTCGGATTCGTTTGAAGGAGCTTCCGCTTCCAATTTGAACTTTTTGCTCTCTGGAACGACTATGTCTCCCTCTCCCTCGGCCACGCGTTTCCTTATAATCCATAAGTACATGCAAGAGGAGCAGATCTGGCAAAGTCTTACCCTCCTTGTTTGCACTTCGACGGATGATGACTCTCTTTGCGCTCCAAGACTGCAACGAAAAATCCGCCCGTGTCTTGGAGATGCGGGTAAATGCGGACACTGGGTCGCACGAACATCATGGTTAACGCACACACGATTGATGGGTTATCATTCACGTACCAGCGCTCGAGATTCAGTGTGCCGACGTTACTCGGGGGCCAGTGGGACTCAAGCATCTTTGACTCGGCGCGCTTGTCTTCTGGAATCGTTTCTATATAGGCAGCCCAGGAAGCGTGGGATGTGTCGACCGAACGGCCGACGGTTGGTGACCAGTTGGTGATCCCAGGTCGACGAATCAACTCGGGCAACTGAGACGACACATCCATCAACTCAAATTCTGTTGATGAAAAAAGGGTCAAGAAAAGTCACGAGTATTCCGATTATCCCTCACCTGGATGAGAATTCAGAGCGGCAGCTATGACAGCTTCGTTTTCGACGGGATTCAAGGAGCAAGTAGAGTAAACGATACGACCATCCGGCTCGAGCATGCGCATGGCGCGTTGAAGGATACGAACTTGAAGCCTAGGAGAGCGTCATCAGAAGTGAAGCGTCTTCGGGTGTCTCTGGCAGAACGAACCCATGCAAACCGTTTCCATCCAATGGTTGCCAGCGCTTCCAGATGCCAACGTTCTTTCGTAGGGTGCCATCCCCGCTGCATGGTACGTCGCAGAGGATACGGTCGAACAAGAGTTGACTCGGGGTCTTTTTGACCGAGCGACGTTTGTCCACCGTCATCGATCGAAGGACGGGATAAATCGATGCGTCCAGATTGGTGACCATGAAAGAGGGACTTGGGAGACGGGAAGATTGGTGAATGAGAAGGTGAGAACGTCTGGAATCGCTGTCGTTGGCGATGAGGAGACCGGGCGGTGTTGATGTTGCGGTGGCGGTATCGTTTGCGTGTAATGCTTCGAGTAGCTGAGCTGTCTTATAATTGAAATTGGATATGTAGATCAATTGAGTAGTTAATGAGTTACCTTGGATCCAGGTGCCGCGCACATATCCATGACCTATACATGGTGAGAAGGTTCTGTAGGTCGGTAAGTGAGTTGGCCATTCACTGACCTTGTGATGAGGCTGAACGTCGAGGAGGAGTGGAGGCAACATGCTCACGGCTTCTTGCCGGGAAATATTTCCCTTGGCGATATATGAGTTGCTGGTCGAGCCAATCAATAGAGAAACTGACCACCTCAGTTTCATGCACCAAAAAGGAGTGAAACTTCTTGAACTCGGGTGATGTCCTCAAAACTTTTTTGGATACATTGAATTGCCATGCAAGCCCATCGGGGTACCTGTATACCCTATACGCTTAAGTTCTACAAATACGCGACTGAAGCTCACCATGGGATTTGAGCGGGAGGGGGGACAACTTCGTCCTCAAAGGTGACGTTGTGTAGTAGGGGGACGTAGGTATACTTGATCGTATCCCCGAGGGACTGGGCTATCCTTTAAGCAGAGTGTGAGAAGAGGATGTTTCTCCATGGACGGTCACAAGCCATACTGTCTACTCCCAGCTATTCGGAATGTGGTTGGAAGCGGTCGGCGCAATGAATCCATGAAGGCTTCCCATTCATCGTCTGGTATTATTTTTTGCGCCTTGTAGTACGTCGTGAATCGCTCGTTGTGCATATCTGCCCGTTCGAGCATGCCTCGATCATCGTCCTCCTTTGCAGGGGGCCGCACTGCGTTGCGATCGAACTTTCCCCGGTTGCGTCTACCTCTTCTCTGAACAGGGAGGTGAATGATGGTTCATGCACGATGATACAAAACAAACGCACAGTCATGTCGGTTTGCAAGTTGCAAGATATGTAATCAGTGTCCGGTAGCGGTTGTTTGGAATGCAAGGCTTTGCCAAACAATCGCTTTTGGTCAAGTATGCGACGCGCGTCCTCATCCACTGCAATCA
>JBBPQR010000540.1:0-10389 GCA_038092615.1 Boletus sphaerocystis | reverse complement strand
CGGGAACCCCAACAGCTCCACAACGGCTGTCCATTGCACCTTTTCAGGTTCTGTCGTCACCTCCGGGAACACCTGCAACACCTTGGCCAACCCCTGCAACATCTGATACGTCGCATGCCATTCCCCCTCCAGACCCTCCTCGCCATCTCCGTCTCGTTCCACATCCGTCTTGCCATCCTCCCCAGAAAGCAGCGCACAACTACTCACCATGACAGCCCCAAAATCCTCCAAGATCCCATCGAGATACGGCGCCGCCGCACGCCGCAGCGCATCCACGACCAGCCCGTACACCTGCACCGCGACGTTCCTCAACGTTTCCTTCTCCCGCTGCACCACCCATGCATGCAAATGCCCCACTACCATCCGCTGCAACAGCTGTTCCTGTCCCTCCCCCTGCAACCGCCTCACCAGCACCTGGATCACGCCCGCCGCAGCGACCCGACACGGCTTCTCCGCATCGTTGGCAATGCACAGGACGAGCGCCACGAAGAGCATCTCGGCATGCTTCGCCATCAGGTTCATGTCGAACCTAGTGACGAACGCGTGCAGGAGCTCGAGCACGCTCGAGCGGCCCGACGCATGTACATACGACAGGTTGCGCGCAAAAAACGCGAGCATGACCTGCAGACGCCCCGCGCCTTGCGGATAGTCGAGCAAGAATTGGAGGAGGAGCGACCGTGCGGATTCACGCGTGTGCGCCGACTGTGAGGTGACGAGGATGGACGATACCGTCGTCATGAGGTCGTATAACTCGGGCACGACGAGCTTGCGTGCGACAATCGCGCGGAGCAGCGAAAACACGCTCGCTTGTCGCGTTGGTTCTTCGAGGTCGGGTGCGAGGAGCTCGAGGAGGAACAGGAGATCTTCTTCCTTGACGTTCGAGGTCGGACATTCCCGCAAGATCGTTGCGAGAGATTTGAATGCCGTTTGCGCCACCTCGGATTCGGCACTCCCAATAGAACGAATGATGGCAAGAATTTGGCGAGACATGAGCGGTGCTGACGAACCAACAGCCTTCAAGGGACATTGCAGTACGCAAGGAGCGGCCCTGAGAGCTGCAACAATGACATTCTCCGATTCAGCGTACAACGTATTCCCAATCAAGTTCACAAACGGCTCCAGTCTCGCCACCAACTGTGCATCGTGCAGGTCAAACCGCGACCGTCGATAGGCAGTCGTGAACAAGTCGAGTCCAAACACGATGAAACTAGATCCAAAACCAGTCAGCCCCGACACGCATATACGGAGACCAATATACCGATACGAATTGTGCGCATAGTGATCACTGTCGGCCAGGATCTTTCGCTTTGTCTGTACGATATAGTCGTCCTTGCGGCCCCTGCCTTTCGTCGTTGTCGGCCCCGCCATTTTCCTCTCCGCTTCCTGTAAAAACTTGGCGTTCTGACTGATAAGGGTATGACACAACACCAACAACTCTGGTGGATTCAAACGCGCATTCGCATTCAGACCCCCCGCGATCCGCCGCAGCACCTCGTCCACCTGTTGCATCGGCTTGGCCGAATTTGTCACCTCCATCACAGATCGGAGAGGCAACAACAGCGCGCTGATCCGATTCGGCGACACGTAGCGCGCGGCAAGCGCAAAACAATCCAATCCCCGCGACGTGCTCCCCTTGACTTCACGCATCTTGGTCTTGAAGTCCTCGTGCTGAACGTCCTTGCCGGATTCGCCAAACACGACTTCGGAGGCGATGTGGGCGATATCGTCGATGCACCCGTCGAGGTCGTCGAGCGCGGCGCCGGTGCGGTCGGGCGAGGTCACATACGTCAGTAGTGCATGTGTGACGTAGGCGAGTACGTGGAGTTGCGGACCGTACAGGAGGGCCGCTCGGAGCTCGCGGAAGGCCAGTGGGAGATACACAGGACCCAGCGTGAGTGCAATCCGACACATCGTCTCGCGGACGAGGTCACGCGTCTCTTGAGATCGACTACGAAGCGCCTGGCTCAATACCGTCAGGAGCTTGCTAATTTGGGCTTCTTTCGCGCTTGCTGGGAGATGCAGTGTGACGTTGGCAATCCCGAGAGCAACGGGGATGCGAAGGCTATCCTCGTTCTCGTCCCGGTTCTCGAGGTAGCCAAGTAATGCTGGGAGAAGGCGCACGTTTACCGCGTCGGATATTTTCTTCACATCTGCAGAGGGTCCGGCAGGTGGAGGTTGGATCTCCGTATTCTCCTCACCTTCCACCGCCTCCTCGTCAGCAATGACATCAGTGTCCGGTCCCTGAACCGCATCCTCCATCGAAAAATGAAAGTTTTCGAGAATAGCCACCAGCGCACGCACGTGCACACGAACAGCGTCGTCCTTGTCCTTGGAACTCCGAACGTACTTTTGAACCAAACCATAATACGCCGACCATGGGAGCTGTTTCGCGATCCGACCGAGCGTATTGATTGCCTCGGCCACCAACAAATGGTCGAGCGACGTCGTCGAGACGATATAATGTTCCAGAAGCGGTAAGAATATCTCCACCAGGGTTCTAGCCCGCAAGTACCCCTCCTCGCATTGTTCGCCGAGCCGTCGAAGTGCTCTCGTCCGCCGGTGGACCTGAATGTGGTGGATGTTGGTGAAGAAGCTCGCTTCGTCGTCCCCGCCCGCAAGCAGGGGCCGCATCTCCTGAAGTGACACGATACGTTCACATTTCGACACAGCGTGTGCGATGACACCGAGGGCTTCAGCACGAACAAGCTCCAACTTTGACCGCAACGTGTGCTTGAGTGCGGGGAGGACGGTACGCATAAAGATCGACTCGACTTCAGCCGCAGATGGGGTATCGGAAGCAACGACGCCAACAAGACGTCGGAGCGTAAATGCAGCATTGTTGCGAATAGCGAGTTCCTCAGGGTGTTGTATGAAATGCAGCGCGTTATACGATATAGGCAGCCAATCGCAAGTGGAGAGGGTCGCGTAGCGCTCCTCGTTGAGCATCGTGAACGCCGTCAGTCGACGATCAAAGTCGGGTTCGTTCACCCTTCTCGTAGAGCATGCGTTGAGCGACTCCAACAACGACGCAAGGCTTTGGAGACTCGGGTGGACGACGGCTAATTGGTTGAACGTCAATGTGAGTGCGATCCGAGCACCGTTGGAACGGAACGTGAGGAATAAGTGAGAAAGCAGTTCATAGACTCTTCCAAACGTCGGTGATGTTAAATCTGACAAGTCGGGTACGAGCGCGAACAAGGTGTTCAAGATTGTCAACAAGTTGACCTTGGTCTTTTCGGGGACCACTTTTCCGGGCTTGCGTAACAGTGGCGAAAGCAGGCCAACGAGAACGGCCGCTTGTGCAGGGTCGGCAATATGGTGTGCCACTTGGGAGAGAACACTAATCTGGCGCTGGGCGAGGGGACTCGACAAGTATTGGTCGCCCTTGGTCCGCTGCACGAGCGTCGTGAGATTTGCGAGCAGGTTCGAGAGATGCGGCTTCACAATGCGTTCTGCGATAACTTCATCCTCAGAGGAGAATGCAAGCAAGCAATCGACGATATCAAAGATGTGCGTCAAGACGGCGGGCTTGACGTTCGTAGCGACCAAGCAGTCCAAAACCTTGGGCAAAACGCGGTCATCGTAATCCACCAAATAACGCACATACTCTGGTCGGGACGCCCACAAATAAAACACATCGAGCAAAGCTGACGGCGCTTGCGTGTTCTCTTGGTCGAGGAGGGCGAGTCGTGGCGAAATGATGGTATCAAAGGACGCCCGCAAGTAAGGCGAGTAATCAAAAGAAACGGGATTACGGAAAAAGTCTGCTAGTCGCCGGAAGCCAAGTTGTCGAATGGAGCGTATTGTCCTGGTCGTCGAACCCTCGTCAACGTTTGCATCAGCTTCGGCACCACTATCCTCTCGATCCTCCTCTTCGTTTTCGTCTTCGTCTTCGCCTCGGACCTCGCTATCGCCACTTACACCTGGTGCCTCAGCCTGCCTCGACCCTCCTAATTGGACTTGTGCGGCTGCAGAGAGGTTCAGGACAGTTCCCAGAAGAGCAGGCCAGTGTGCAACCACCCTCGGCCCGAGATGCCTCAGCAATTCGCCCAACAGGTTCAAAAACCCAACCTGCTGCTTTGGGGACACGCTGGGAGGCATCTCCGTCAATTCAAATACCCCATCATGCCACGCCCGACCATTCGACCCCATCGGTTTCAACATCAGGTCGACAAGCAGCCCCAGCTCGTCCTCCGAGCACACAGCGAGCGCACTGAGCACCGCAGCTCTTCGATCCCCACCTCTCGTGCGTCCTTTCCTCTCGAGCATGATACCAAAGAGTAGACGAATCATGGTGTCGGCGAATATAGGTCGATCCGTGGCGTCCAGGGAAAACAAGTCGAGATGTGCGAGTTCGTCCCGCCATAACGTATCATCCAAGAAATGCCGGAGTGTCTCTTCATGCCTCGCGAGGTTGGGCGGCTTGTACGTAAATATACAGCTAAGCGCTAGGGTTTGCAGTGTACGGTCGGGATGCGATAAAAGGGAGGTGTAGAGGGCAAAAAGTGTTTCTGTGGAATGAAGCGCCTTAGGGTTTGTGAATTTGCTAAATAGCGTGAGCCATGCATTTAATTTGTAGCGGGGAAGACTTGAAACCGTGTCATCGTTGACCGCCATCGACAGGAAGAACGGGACGAGTTCGCGGTTATGCTTCTCGGCAAGCGATGAGCACTGTCCAAGCGTCAAGAGCAACTGCGTCTCAAACGACACGGGATTGAATCGGTCAATGGGTCTCTGGTCCTGTTCGTAAAGAAAGAGAACAGTGCTTAACATTGGTTTCCCAGAGATCGAAGATCTCACACTTACGAGGATGATAGCCTTCTTGTCGTGTTCATGGTCCAACCAGCTCGCGATCACGTTTCTAATCTTGTGTGCAGCGCCATCTCTCCATGTCCGCTCCTCTTCCCAAGGGTCGTCCTTCGCGTCCCGCTCGGCGTTCTTTGTCAACCACCCGGGAAGTTCGCGAGCATCCGTCGCTTTGGCAACCGCTTGCAACTCGTCAAAGAGACATGTCCAAACAGAATCACCAAACCGCTTGGCCAAGGACGAGAGTGCTTCTGCGGCAGGCGACCACAATGGACGTAGATTAACCTTCAGTTGGGCTACATATGAACGTTCAATCATGTTCGATCAAGGACAGGGAGACTCACAGATCAACCACCTGATGCAAAGGTCAGTAGCTAGTGGTTCATCATCCCTGATCACCTGACTAATGCGACCAATTCGCAACACCCGTTCGCGCACACCCTGAACGTCCAAGGAAACATCCTCCCCTTGCAAACACCGTTTCAGTACATCTTGTTCTCCAGGAGAGGATTTTACCAGCTTCGAAGAAAGGATCTTCAGTGCGCTCAGACGCAACGATCGCGAATGCGAGATGATACACGTCCGCAAGTGCAGGTATAGTTCCGAGAACGACAAGGCATCTGGGATCGAGGGACTGGACAAGAAAATCACCGTTAATACGCTTCCCCCGAAGAGGCAGCAGGCTCTTTACCTTGATTGCGTGAGACCCACCAAACCATCCATGGCGCAGTGAGACCACGACCATTGCTGCACAACTGACCTAGTCCACCTCACCAAATCGACCTGTTGCCTCCACGAATCATTCTTTAATGCAGCAAGAGCATGCATGCACGTCCATAAAACCCAGGCGGCGTTTGCATGGGACGCATCCCATGAGTCCTCCTGGTTAGGTTCATCTAGCATACGTTGGACTATCCCCACCAATAATTCTGGCATCTTCTCGACGAACATCGATAGCGACAGGAGATTACGCAATTCATCTACGCCGTCTGGACTGAGTTCCCAGTGAGACAACCGGTCACGAAGCCAAATATCGATGGTACGCCTCCACACGATATCCACATCCCCGAGTTTATCGGAATGTCGGAGGCTTGCAAACAAGCGCAACGTTTGCTTTGGTTCTGTGGCGAGAAGATCTCCAGTGGATCTAAACAAGGCAGGTAGAGCAACGAGCTTCCACCCCCCCCACGACAGCTCGGCGAGAACACCAAGAAGCGAAGCCCCGAATTTGGGAACCTTGAGAGCTTCCGCGATGAATATACGTCCAACGTTCGTAGCCATAGACATGTCTCCCGCTGTAAGAACTGCGACTGAAAAGTTGAGAAGAGCGGTCTTAATTGGAGGGCAAATTTGAATGTTCAGTAGAGCAGAGGCGAATTGTGACAATTGTAGTGCTTTAAAGGCAGGGTTGATAGTAGAACGAGGTAAGCAGAGGAGAAAACTCACGAGACAGTCGGGACCCTTGACGGACACTGCAAACAATGCTGACTAGTTGCAATGCACGCTGGAGGCGCTCTGTTTCGGTATTACTTGATGATGATTGACTGACAACGGTCGAAAATCGAGTTGTGAGCAATTCAGCGACGGCAGAAAATTGTTCAGCACCCTTGCAGTGGTGGATGATAGAAGTGAGCGTGCGCCGCAAAAGTGTGTAGAGTAAATCGGGATTTTCACAGCTGAGATAACAGTCGATCACCGGTCCAATTATCGAAGGTGAAGTCGTGTGGAGGGTCGAGGAGACAGACTGCGTAACACGGGAGGGTGGTTAGTATACCGGAAGCGTGAAGAGCGAGACATGCCAACTTTGCAAGCAAACACAAGCATCCAGGCAGTGGCAGTTTCTACGCCATCGAGATTGTTGGCCATGAGGAGAACTGCCTTCTCCCGCGCAGAAGTCTTCAAGCGGCGTAGCACAGATGCCCAGACCTCGGCAGCAGCGCGCTGCACCTCGGAGCCACAACTCGGTAGGACAGCATGGAAGGAAGACCACGTCTGTTGTAAAAGATCCAAGTGTATAGACGGCACGAGAAGGTACCTGAAAAGCCCGGACATCGTTGCCAACAATGCCGTCAGCGCAGGGGCTGGGATGGGACGGGAAAGAAAATTTATGAGCTTGGCTGATAGGTCAGCATAGATGGGTGATAGGGTTGTACGAAGGTCATGTGCGAACTTGTGAAGAAGACTGTGATCAAATGAGCAAGGAAAGTAGGAGTGAACGAGCGTCATACTCGAGAAGTGCCGGTAATGCTTCGTCATCTGCAACATCTACCGCAGTCATCCATAACTTGACGATATCTCTCCAATTATGCAAGAGAAGAGGCATGGAAAGGGCGAGTGGATCAACCTTGTTGGCGAATTGGGCGAACGACGGAGATAGATTGAGCTGTCTCCATTGCTGAAGGGACGCGTAAAAGTGTGACTCGTTGTCCTGGAACACGCAGGTGAGGTTTGAGCGTGTTGTACAGATAAAAAGTGATCAAGAACTACCGCTAAGTCATGGTCAAACCCTGTGAGGTCGAGTGCAGATGGGAGGTGAACATCTTTCAATGATTCTGCGTACGATTGGTGCTAGGAGCACGATAATCAGCGTTGTAGAAGAGATGACAACAGAAACTGACCTTGAACCGTTTCACTCGATGTACGACTTGGTCAGAGTCCATGTCATGAGCTGGAGCAAGTCAAAGTAGTTCATTCTCCGCTGAAATTATCATCAGTGACGCTTTGTACTTACCACCAACTGCACCGTATACGAGATGGTCAGCGCGACGACCACCGAAGCGGTCCCAATCGAAACCGCACATGAAGACATGATCGTATGTATTCGTTTTCGATCTTTCTCATCATTCTTGTTCACCGTTTTCAAGCACGATGCACAACTTGACTATTACGGAACTCGACTTGCTACGTGTTCATCTGACCGCACCGTCAAGGTGTTCAACGTCGTCGACGGCGAGCCATCCAAGTCGGGAGGACAGACCCTTAAAGGGTACGTGTCCAACTATTCTTTTGCACCAATGCTAAATTGTCCGTCTAGTCACACCGGCCCCGTCTGGCAGGTCGCGTGGGCCCACCCCAAGTTCGGCAACATCCTCGCATCGTGTTCGTATGACGGACAAGTGCTTATTTGGAGAGAGCAGTCACAGGGTCCCTCAGCTGGTTCGTGGACGAAAATCAAGGAGCACACGCTGCACACTGCCTCAGGTATCCCTTCCGTCCATGTGTTCCACCTGGCCCTCTGACAATCCACAGTGAATTCTATCTCTTGGGCATCCCACGAGCTAGGTGCTATCCTTGCATGCGCCTCTTCCGACGGAAAGCTTTCCGTGCTCACATTTAAAGGTTTGTCCCACCTCACTTTTACCCACAAACCCATCGCAAACGATCATGCCATCTTTTACCTTGACCGGTTTCCAGATGATGGTCAGTGGGTTGCCGATATCTTTAACGGTCACGCTATCGGCTGCAACGCTGTATCCTGGGCCCCCGCCATCCACCCCGGGTCACTCATCCACCCTCATCAGCCTGGAGCACCTACTCCTGCGCCTTTCAAACGCTTCGCCAGCGCTGGATGTGACAATCTCGTCAAGATCTGGTCTTTCCGTGAAGCCTCCCAGGCGTGGGTCGAGGAGGAGACGCTTGAGGGTCATACCGACTGGGTGCGCGATGTTGCGTGGGCACCCAATATCGGATTGCCGAGGAGCTATATAGCCACCGCATCACAGGTACGTCGTACGGAGAGTCGGAGGGGAATGCAATGTCATTCTGGTCTTTGCTTATAGGACAAGTCTGTCATCATTTGGACAAAGGACACACCAACTGCACCATGGGTCAAGACAACCCTCGACCCATCCCCTACCACGTCCCAGAATACGCCGGCGACACAAGGCAAGTTCCCCGATGTCGTTTGGCGTGTCTCATGGAGCCTCGCGGGCAACATCCTCGCCGTGAGCTGTGGCGACGGAAAAGTGACACTTTGGAAAGAGAATTTAAAGGGCAGTTGGGAGTGTGTAAGCGACGTGAACAGCTGAAGCCATTGTGGATTATCACCGTCACGAATGTCAATAAAAAAAAATCCATACTGTCTAGACTTGCTCTCTTGATTGGTAGTCATTACATAATCACAGCGAGTCATTGATGCTTGTCGCATTCAGACATCGATATCATCTCCTTCGCTTCATTTCTCCTCCCCGATCTCTTTCATCATCCTTGGCAAAAATGTCGTCTGGAGAGCCTCAATCCAAAGGTTGGTCATAGCCCATTCCGAGTCGTTCGCTCACGCGGGGCCATCGCAGACGAACCGCCGTCCAAGAGCTCGGGCAAGTCTACGTATTTCCTCGCGCGCCATCCGCTAGCTGACACATATTCCAGCAAAAAAGGAGGCCAAGCGACTAGAAAAGGAGGCCAAGTTGGCCGCGAAACAACTCAAGCATGCGGCTTCGTCCACACCAGCGAACGAGAAAAAGGTGGCCAAGGAAAGCAAGGCAGCAGAGCCCGAATTCGTCAACACGACACCAAAAGGCGAGAAGAAGGGTGAGTGTCCTCATCCTCGTCCACTTGTTGTTTCCTGATGCACTTGTGTGTGCACAGACGTGCTCCAGCCAATGGCAACTGGATACAACCCACAGGCCGTGGAGGCTGCTTGGTACGACTGGTGGGAAGCCCAGGGCTTCTTCAAACCTCAAACATCTCCCGATGGGTCGGCAAAACCAGAAGGATTGTTCGTCATTCCATTCCCTCCTCCGAACGTCACGGGCAGTCTCCATATCGGTCATGCTCTTACCGTAGCTATCCAAGACGGCTTGGTGCGATGGTTAGTCCTACGTATTCACCATATGGGTCCTCCAACAGACAAGTATTTAGGAACCGGATGTTGGGCAAGACAACGCTGTTTGTTCCAGGCTTTGATCACGCCGGTATCTCCACCCAGTCCGTCGTGGAGCGCCGTTTGTTCAAACAAGAAGGTAAAACGCGTCACGATCTCGGTAGAGAGGCCTTCTTGGACAAGGTCATGGATTGGAAGAATGAGTCAGTGCTCCATCTCATGATCAAGTATTCGTACCTCATATCTTCCAGGTACCAGTCACGTATCACCAACCAACTCCGTCGGCTCGGAGGAAGCTTCGATTGGGATCGCGTTGCGTTTACCATGAACCCTGTGAGTAGGGCATGTCACTCTTTCATCTCTCTCATCTACGTTTCAGTCACTTTCCAATGCCGTCATTGAGAACTTTTGTCGGCTGCACGAAGGCGGTATTCTATATCGTGACAACCGTCTGGTTAATTGGTGTGTAAGGCTGAATACCACTCTATCAAACTTGGAGGTACAGAATTCGTGTCGACATCGGTTGCTTTGTTGTCTAATATTATTAAGGTGGATCAAAAACAACTGGAGGGGAAAACGCTGCTCGGTGTTCCAGGTTATGATCCAAAGGAGAAATTCGAGTTTGGTGTGATCACATCGTTTGCATACCCTATCGAGGGTTCCGGTACGTCATCGCTTTGTAGACAGCTTTCCTCTAACCTAGGCCCTCGTAGATGAGAAGATTATTGTTGCGACCACACGTCCGGAAACGATGTTGGGTG
>JBBPQR010000539.1:0-10392 GCA_038092615.1 Boletus sphaerocystis | reverse complement strand
CATCTCAAGTCTGGGTAAACCCTTGCAGAATCAACGAAAGCTATCAAGTGTTTTCAACCCACCTCCCCTGGACAACCAACTTCACTTCATCATCGGTATGTGGCACCAGTCATTCAATTTCAACTTCAATGACGATCATTTACAGCTCCAGAGGGCCTGGTGGCTTTTCAGTGCTGGTTTCAGGGGGCAGATCCTGCTAGCTTCTTCGAAGTCCTAATATCAATCAATACTAGGGTCAGCAGCCTTAAAAATGCGATCAAAGCAGTGTGCAAAGAATTAGGGGATCTATCCGTCAATCTTTTGAAGCTCTATGAGATTTTAGCAGCTGATGAACCTGAGCTCCGCGAGATCCTTGGTGCCATGGGATCAGGTCGACTTCTACAAGAAAATGAGTCGCTGAGGAAGATCTTCAACAACGTTCCTTTTTCTTGGATTCTGTTGGTTGTTGTCGAACCAGTTTATAACAGTAAGCAAAGCCAACGTAGCATTGACTTATACTCACCCAGTCTTACAGAGATATCGAAACCTCTGTCGAGGCTCATAGGGAGCTTGAATGACGACCCAATTGCAAGGGAACGTGCTGCATTCCTGATGTTGTCCGCTACAAAGGACAGGCCTTCCAGTATTGGTACTCCATCTTCATTTCGGGCAAGACAGCTTGATCTGCATCGACACAAATCTATTTCTTGTGGCCGTCCTCGCGATTACAAGAAAACTATCCCAACAGTCTTACTACATCCTGTCTTTGGCCAATTTGTCCATGACTGCCAGAGTGCCAGCGTAACAGCAGGGGACGAGAGGTTTGCTAAGGGACTCGCAACAGCCATGTCGGCTTTGTACATCAATGAATTTGAGCGGGTCAAAGCTATCAACCAGGTATTTAGTGACCACAACATCCACCTCACCATTCCCCAAACAAAAACCGCTGGATATGCGATGGATGCATACATCAACCTCAAAGACCATCATTATGTGATCGCTGAATTCAAGAACAAAACCGGCAATATATCAGCTGAGCCGTATTTCCAAGCCATAGCATACTACGAGAAGGCAATGAAGGGTTTAGCAGTTGAATTCAGGAGATCTCCCCTGCCATCCCTGCTTCTAGCTATTTATGGTTGGTCCTAGTGTCATCCACCAGCTCCATGACAATTGCTCGTTTTCAAAGGACCACATATCAAATTTGCATCTGACAGTACAACTCTTATTAACACCCATCGCGTTTCATTTTCATACCACTGATATGCACAACCAAAGGGTCGTAGCACGTCATATGGTTGCTTTCCACAACACTGCAGGAATGCTGAAGAAGTATTATGAAACTCTGCAAACAACGCCTCTTGCCAACTTCACACCAGTCTCTCAGATGTTCCTGCACCCGAGAAGTTACTGACCATATCGCAACGGCACTCAGGTTACTTTCCAGTATTCAGAACAGCTGAACAAGCACAAGCTTGTCTTTTCTGGAGTTGAAGATGGGACCGGCGACTGTATCTGCATCAAATTTGTTCAAACCTATTCGCCCAATGCCCATAGCTTGCTTGCGGATCATAAAAGGGCCCCAGCCTTGCGAGGGTGCCAAGAAATCCCTGGTGGTTGGACCATGGTGGTCATGGACTTGCTCCCGTCTCAGACGCTGGTTGAGGCTGGTGAAGCTGAAAAGAAACTGCTCCCCTCCTCTGTCTTCACTAATATATCCTAGGTATTGGACATGCTTCACCAAGCTGGTTTTGTCCATGGCGATATCCGTGATACGAATATTATGGTGTCCACCGACAAGAAGCAGGTCATGCTCATTGACTTCGATTGGGCAGGGGTAAATGGGCAGGCGCGATATCCCATGAATGTGAACAGAGGACCTGACCTCTGGCGCCCACACAACGCAGTTGACAAGGCTCTCATCATAGCCGAGCATGATGTGGACATTGTACAGCAGATGTAGTATCCATCCCATCCACAGCATTCACTCATTTTGTAACCTGTTCCAAAACCAATACCAGCTTGGCCCAACCATAGACTACGTGTGCGAAATAGTTTCAGACTTTGCCAGCCCAAAATCTACCAGGGAAATGTACCCATCCCACACATTATTGGCATAATAAAACCGAGCCATGGTTCCCTGAACCCAGTCAGTTTTTCAAAGAGTGATATTGACTTTGGCTGAGTCCCAACAACAATGACCACAATACAAGAAATACAGGAGCGTCTCCGACATTGCTGAGTGAAGCTGAAGGTCAACCATCATCCTCGGGAAGGTCGGGTGCTACCACAGACAGAGTAGAGCAACTGTCGTATAAGAGAAACAATTGCGTGCGCATCTACAAAAAATGAACATCAAACGTGACATCTTCCAAGTCAAGAGTGACTCACCGGTTCTTCTTCACCCTTACACTTGTGCTAGGCACTTCAAATAAGCAGTTTGGGCAGTAATAGCCTCTGACTTCAATGAAAATGCACTGATTGCATTGGATGGCATCACATTCTTCGCAAAAAATAAAGGTTGTGCAATGGGTGATAGCTTGCAGAGGATGAAGCCAAGATCGGAGGTGGTGGAGTTTGCGTGTTTGACCCGGACATGCAAGGGCAGTAGTATCAGATGTTTGGCCATATTACGATGAGCAAAGAGGAGTGATAAGCTCGACTCGTTGGTAGTGGCGAGTATGCATTTTTGACCGGTGTATGTTTTGCCACGTGTGAAAATTAGATCATTCATTCCTCATTCCCTCCGACTACTTCAATGGCACCACCAAATGTAGGCAACCTCAACCCTGCTGAAAATACCCTGTTCTCATCGTGTATGGCTGTCAAAACCATGTCGCTACCCTGGTTTGGTACTCTGTCAACTGCGTACTCGGCGCAAAAATGCATAGCCGAGCGTGGGCTGCTTGCAACACTGGCTGTCTCGGAACTACAGAAATCCTTCATGGTCCAACTAGCAACACATGAAGTACCTGAACCCAAACTCACTGGTGCCATCCCACATAAACTGCATTCACCACACCCGGCTGATCCGTCCTCGGGTACATGAACACCAATACAGGTCCTCGCAGGAGCCACATCAAGGCAATTATATCTGATACCGGTGTGAACAAGCTCATGATTGGGGGTATCGGACAGCTGAGATAGAGAAGTCCTGAGGAATAACCAGAGTCAGGATCGTCAGGCTTGACATCATATTACCCACCAGAGGGTATCAGAATATAGATGTTATTCCTATGGCTGAGAATTCGTAGGTGAGGAGGAATCAAGTTAACGTCTGCGAACACTAACTTGACTTCCGTAATGGCTAGTGGTGGAATGACCGCACGTTGGGCTTCCACATTGCCTTGGGATGTTTGCATTCCGGAAGTTCCATCTGATGTCTTCTCACCAGCAGGTCGTTCTCGTGTGGTTTTCTTTTCTTGTGCGAGTATGTATTCCTGTATACATCTTTTCAGAACATTCTGGTGCATCAAACTCCGTTCTGTCCTGAACATGTCCTTGAATAAGAACAGGAACGCTGAGAATATTATGACTCCCCAAATCCCCAGGAACCAAAAGATGGCACGCCAACTCAAACCCTGCATAAATATAAAAAAGAAAAAAACACAAGATGTGACATGGGGGAATGTCCATCCCATTGGCAAGCTGAGTGGTGTCTGCTCTGCAGATTTGGTGAGCTTTGCTTCATATTTCCTTCATAGTCAACCTCCCGTCCATTGCCTTTGACACGATTCCCTCCTCTGCTTGTCCTAGTTCATCAGCTGAATCATATGCCATTCTGACCGTCCGGTCAACGAGCAGCATGCTTGTACGATGTAGCTGTATTCTTGCACCAGCCGACGTAGGCTTTGTGGAACAGTGGTGCAAGCATCGTGATGGTCGGTGGAATGACTGTTTCTTTGTGTCTGACATTGGTGACAGATCTTGATGCAGATGTACCATGCAACATCTTAGTTTCCAGTGAGTGAGGACCATGAGGAAGGCCTTAACATTGTTGTAGTAGCTGATGTTCACTGGTATGATGGTGTTTGAGTCGTCGTCTAGGCTCTCTTCTCCCCTTGGAATTGGCGACTCCCCTCGTTGATTTTCAGCTGCAGGCACACTTTGCAACTGGATGAGCTTGCAGCTACTCACCAGCGAGATGAGACTCGATGCGGTGAATCGGAGAAAGACACGTTCACAACGACTGATACTTTGAGTCCGGGCCACCCACCACCAGCCACACATTCCGCCCGGTGGCATATGTGATAGGGTCATCAAGCTTATCAAGTCAAAGATTGCGTCAGGTGTTTATGAGCCATCCAACAAATCCAAATGGCTTTGTAGAATAGACCCATCTGCATCGTTCAAACTTAAGGACGAGACTGGATGGGATTGGGTTGTCCCGAGATCAAAGTTACAGACAATGGCAAACCTCGCTGCACACGTCTTCTGTGCCACGTCACCACTTGCAAGTCCATCGGTCACTCGCAGTGAAAATTGGGTATGACTGGTAGGGTCACAAATGACGTCACTCGCCATTCTACATGGCTCGTGGCATCGACTTGGAACCCATTCTCCTTCTCGATATCACGAAAGCTACCTACTAGTTAGAAGTCTCCCACAAGCTCCATTTGTACTTGTTAGCTTGCCAAAAAAAAAAAGGCGAGGACCTACAAGAGATCCAGGAACACGTTTTACACAGCTATATCATGTCCATCGCCAACTTCGAGTGTAGAACACCCCACTCTATCCAGGATCACGATATCGAGATCAATCCTATGCTTAACAAGACTGCAGCTAATAGAGTGCCAAGTACCGCGGCATTACTTGGGTCATTGCATCTTGAAGCTCAAGTTTTCCACCCTTCAAACCATGCCTTACCATTGCCTTTGAGGTGCAGACAATTGCTGTTTCAAAGAATGGGTGTAAGAAACGCAAGACGTGCAATGTTGACACAGCCATACATGTTGACTCTGAGTCAATGAGCTGTTCCTATATATATCCTTGGGGACACCACAGGCTAACTGCCTATATGGAACAACGTCTGGATTCACAGCGCTCATGGCGCTCAGCGCCTCGCAGACAAAGGAAGCGCAGAGTGCAGTCCAGACGGCGCTTAAGCAGCGCCAGCGCAATGAAGAGCTCAGATGCAAGAAGTGGAAGAAGGAACGCAAGGCTCGCGAGGAGGAGGTGAAGCTCTGGCAGAGGCAATTTGAGAACGAGAAGAAGGAGTGCGAGCGCAAGACAAGGCAGATTGTCGAAGAGGTGTGGAGGGCAGTTGTTATAGTTCTGGACCTCACGCTACGTTTTTCACTTCTTTCATCTCATTGTACTTAGCAACTTTTCACTTTCGCAGTCATGTGACCTAGTCACATGACTTGACCCCTCTTTAGGATCACGTGACATTCTGCTCTTCCTTGTCACGTGACCTCACACATGACCGTGGGACAACACATGACTCGAGTCTAGACATGGTCCAGACTCTCGTCTTATCTATGATGTCACGCCTCACGGTTACCTTGCGTCTCCTTCATGTTTCCTTATCATTGACTTTCCCTCACCGGCCCTCAAGTATTTAGGACTCAGACGACCTATCCTAAACCACTCTAGTATCATATATATACCCTCCCCTCTCGTCGTCTTTTCCTTAGTCCTATTCACTTGTCTACTCTCCCTTGGGGGCCTGGACACTTTGTTTACTGCTCCTCTTCCTTACCCTTGCATTGTGCCGAACTCATCCTCGTTAACGGATGCTATGTCGATACTTCGTTTCAATACCATCTTCATCGTTCACCATATCACTCGTCGTCGTCGTCGACACTGACTCCCAGCTCATCATCTCCATCAGTTCACTCGTCACTCCTGCTGCCTTGTAGGGTTGACTCGTTCAAGCTTTCATCTGGTTTCACTTGAATAGAACTCCCCTGTTCACCGCTGCGTCTTCCCCTCCTACTAAATTTTTATGTGCACTCACTTCCTGAATCGTCACGAACGTCGACAGGAAGAAGCAGCCCTTGAATACTTCACATTAAACCATCAACCAACTCCGCCACCCGCTAACTACTACATCCTCGACAACCCCAACAACATCGACCCTAACGACCAAGAACCGGGTCCCTTCCCAGAAGAACACTTCATTCCGTACGTCCATATCGAGGACTTCATCGACCTAGACGCACCTGAACCCCAGCAAGATCAGGCACCAGAACATGCCCGTCCGCGCACCCCCTCCCCTGCAGTCGTACCTGCTCCCGCTGGCAGAGACAAGAGAAGAAATCTGCTAGGTCAAGAAATAAGAGAATTCCACCACACATAAGGGAAATAGCTGGTTAAGGGATGTAGAGCCTTAGGACAAGACGGTCCAGGTTTCAGTCTGCATAGAAATGTTTTCATATTATGCCACCTTTGTAATAACCATAACCCTCTACATACACACAAAAATTCATTTTCTCAACTGTGTCAACATTGACAGTATTTAACCAGGAACAAGTTCCCCAGGTTCCAGTGCTTCCAGTGCTTCCACACTGGAACCATTATTCTGGAACCACTTCCAGAGTTTTCCTGTGCCTTTCTGGACACAAAAAGACCAGAGTAACCAGAAGCATGAGCCATATGGCCTGAATGCAAACTTTTAACCTTTTATCATAACATTCCTTACCTCACAATTTTCATGCACCTTAAATATGACTTCCGTTGACGCCCATCTGAAGCAACAGCTGAGCATCGGGCATTACTGGCCTCTTTATAAAATCTGTCAAACATAAAAGCAGTGCAAAATTTAAAATAGATCATGATCCTGTTCTGGTGGTTCGGGTGTTACTTGCTCACCTTTTCCATGCACTCCTGGACGCGGAACGATGACAATGGAGATCAACAGTATTTTGATGCCAGCTATTTTAATCGCTTGCTGACTGGATTTCTAGGACATGCATTAATAAAATTCGTAACCCTCTTTCAAGTTAATTATCCCAACATTACAGATGAAATAGAAGTATACCTCCATCTGCAGTATTATCAGGCAGCGGTTGACCTGGGTTTACTTTCACTTACTTTCATTCCTATTTAATGCATTATAGCTTGGGAAACCCCTTCCTTTTCTAGGTTTCAGTTGGAAGGCTGAAAGTTCTGGATTTAGAAGTATCACCACACACTCCATTTCTCAAACTAATTTCCATACCATCAACTTGAACCATGGTACCTAAGAGTATGTTATGTTTTGATTTTCCTTCATCTTTCTCTTCATTCCATCAATCCTTGCCATAGAAAAATCCAATTCCATGATTCCATGTGACAAAATTGCAGGTATGCTATTTTCTGCTCTTCAAGTCTGTCATGCTCACATTCTGAAAGACCTGCCAGGAGTGGGTCATGTTCATATACATGATAGGCAATTCACGCTTCCTTTGCTTTAATTTCATCTCTCTTTTCTTATCATACTATCTACCTAGCATCCTGGTGTGCCATGACGAAGACACCAAACACTCATATTTGGATTTGGAAGCCCACAGCACTTGGAAGGCCAAAGTGGTCA
Source organism: Boletus sphaerocystis (assembly GCA_038092615.1). Taxonomy (NCBI): domain Eukaryota; kingdom Fungi; phylum Basidiomycota; class Agaricomycetes; order Boletales; family Boletaceae; genus Boletus; species Boletus sphaerocystis. Next base: position 2,897 of record JBBPQR010000539.1, on the reverse strand, counting down.
GCATCTACAAGATCTCTGCTTCTGCTTCTAAGATCAAGATCAAAGTTCATGGCCAGAATAAACCTTTCCCTGAAGAAAACTCGTTTTTCAGTACATGATAGAGGTGTTTTGGTTTTATATGATTTCTGACATCCTGGACCATGTCACTGAAAAGAAATGTGACCCCAAGTTGATGAAATCCAAGAAAAAAAAAACTCAGAGACAAAATGTGAGCACATTCGCTCATTCACACCACCTCTTATTCAGAGACAGTAAAAATCTACCAGAAATACAGACCACTACCATCCTCACGAACTCATCTTGTCATCTCACAAGCAAGCTCTGGACTCCAGTTGTATCATTGGTAAGCTTTAATTTTACATGACATCCCATGACCAGTTGGGTTTAAGTTCAAACTTCAAACTTCTCTAGCAGTGATAGACATTCTTTACTTCAGGCAGGAATGTCCGAGACCACATGTCCTCAGTGGCTGCTATTTTTATCAGTATGTTGCACCTATCTCCATGTACCCTGGCGGTGTGTTTCAAGCTAGACTTTGACTTGCCTTGTTTCAAAGAGCCACTTATGATGCCAGTCTCATGTAGATTTTGGTAAAGAAGCTGGTCAAATATTGATGTCTCATTGTTGTCTGATCATTTTCTTGTAGCAACCTAAACCCATCTGTTTTTGTGAACAGCTCTATATTCCCTATCAGCATATGCAAACCTTGTGCTACTCATGCAGGATATGGTTTCATCAAGGGTGCTTAACTGCCGTTTCTGGACTGGAGGCTTGGAAGATAATGTGGCAAACTTGGCATATCCCTTCCACCAATCAAAGTCTTGTTCTCGCTGCAATGGATAGCATAAGACGTGGCCACCCTTACCCAGTGGAGAGAGATTATTTCAGAATCTATCAGGCTCAGTCTATATTGAGTGCAGTTTTGGAAGGCGACTGGAAGCGACACAACTGTTGGGTCCAGAAACATGGTCCAGACTTTTTGGGGTCAGCTTCAAATCCACATTCAGCAGATGAATCGTTTTTGTGCCCTAAATGTGAGCATGTGATATAATGACCCCATTTCATAGAGTACCATGCTCCTTACAGAATATAGAGAGAGGCAGGAATTTACCAGTACTATAGTAAGTAAATTTACTAGGCATAAGAGGTCATACAATTGCATAACTTTCAAGTTCAAGTTCAGAAGGATGTGGGAAAAGTTGAAGAGGTTCCGGAATATTGGTTCTGGTTTGGAAGCACCGGAAATGGTGGAGCCCTAGCTTAGTTGAATGCTGTCTGCAGCTTATTTACAGGATCCAGAACAGAATCAGAATAAAAAATAGAGCTTCTATTACAGGTCATTTATTTGTATCAATTACATGTATACACTCCATCAAGAAATGCAGATGTAAATCTAACTTCTTGTTGCCTTTTCCCAAAGCTTGTACTCTCTTGAGGTGAAACCTGACCACATTGAAACATTGTTGATACTTCACTATGTAGATGGCAATCTTAAGGAAATTAAAGGCTTTTATAAGCTCTGAATCACCTCTGGTGATAGTATAGATACGGTTCATGTGAAAGTCAAGCAATTGATTAGCTGACTCCGCGAGGCACTCTGGTCTTCAGCTTCACATCTCCAGATTCAGATTTGAATCCGGCTCAAACAAACTTTGGATGGTGTCCTCCATGGGCTAGAAGCAGGCAGCTTACTTTCAGTTCCAGCTTAGATTCATGCTACACTTGAGGGGACTCTACCTGGTCATGATCAGAAAGATGTGCTTTCCTTTCAAATTTTTCCTCTTGCTCTTTCAATGCATCTAGGATGGCAGCAGCCACCATTTGACAGTTGGCTTGGATCCATAAATCAACAGTGGATTCCTATTTCTTTTGTTGTTTGAACTGGAGGTTAAGATAAATGACTAAGGGAGAATGATCTGAAGGTGATTTGCTTTTCCAAACATGTGAGGCAAACACTCAAATCATTCTTTGAGTTCCTATTATGTGAATGCCTGTTCCGACCACGAGTAAGAGATCTATTGGCTGAGCTCAACAGAGGTCTTGTGTCTGGAATTTGGTGATACCTTCAGAATTAGGAGGTTCTTGATCATACAATATCATGTCCGGAACCATGGTTGGAACAAACTGCACTCGCTTTCCTGCTTCCCTCCTGACTTCTTCTTCTATCTGGCAATGGCTGCAAGAGGGAAATATTCTGAGCATGAGTTCATTCTGGTATTTTTTTATGTCATCTACTGCATGACAAGACCAGCAGTAAAGATACTGAAGACTTCTGTGCATGGGGATGCATTTGGAGGGTCAGAGATCCTCCCCAATATAGGGATCTGATCAGTGATATGTCAACACACCTGCTTTGAGTTCCAGGCCATTGATGTTCTGTGTATATACTTGGACCAAGGTCTCATGGTCTTCCAGAACTTTAAGAAGCTTGTGGAATATGGTGGGCTGGCTGTCCTCCACCTTTCTTGCTAGGTTAGCGGAGAACCAGGCAAACAATAGTTTCAGATTCTCATCCTGCATTAAAAAAAACAAAGTAGAATGCAAGGTTGCATAGAAGTTGGAATTTGAAATTCATGGCACTCGCCTGGATCATGGAAAGTTGAAACATGTCCTTTAGCTTTCTTTGTGCCAGCTCTGGAATGCCTGGTATCTTTTGTTTGCTTCTAAAATCAGGTATTCCAGCTGCCACAGAAATCTCTGCCCTTATATAAATAACCTTGTCAGGACACACTGCCAGGGCCCAGCTAGGTTAGGTTCGGATGCTTGCCGCATATAAAAACGATTCCTTTTGCATTTAGCATTGTTGATAAGATGGACTGCACATAAGGGTCTTTTGTAGTGAAATCTGTGCACTTTGTAATAGGCATGACTCTAGAGATAACCTTGCAATGTTGGTT
>JBBPQR010000538.1:0-10398 GCA_038092615.1 Boletus sphaerocystis | reverse complement strand
CGTAGACGAGAGATCGTCGACAGGGATACGCGATGCATTGATGTGCACGTGAGGCACATGAGGAGGGGCCAACGGCTCCAGAGGTGGAGCGAGTGTGGTTCCAAGCTCGAGCGACAGCAGCGACGGACAGGCATAAAGCCATGCTGAACAGGCCTGAGACTCGGATTGCGTATCTGTGGCGTACATGCTCCCGGTGAGCACCAGCTTCTGCAAGGTAGCAGGGTGCTGGATCTCGATTTTTGTGTCACAACCCAACCAAGTGTCGCGGATGTCGAGGGTGCGGAGAGAGGCAAGACGTAATAGATTGGGAAGGGCAAGATCGCTTCCCAAAATGGGGTGGGGAGGGACATCAAAATCATTGGTAACGATAGGCACACCGTAGGGGACATCACAAGGGTCGACGTGGACGGCAGAGCGGGTGATGCGAGAGAGGGTCAGGTGGGTCAGGGAGGGGAGAGAGGCAGCGAGTGCCACGACGAGACGCTCCGAACTGTCCGCGCGCAAGATGAGTGATGTGCAAAGAAACGGGTATACCAACGTACACGGGTGCGACGTCTTCTGTGCCCCAACAGCCAATCTCGAACGAGTGCACGTGACGGAGACGAGCAAAGGCAGGAACGGCCTTTTCTGGGTCGATGGACGATGCGAGGGAGAGAGAGAGAGATTGGAGACGGGTGCATGCGGCGAGGATGGCGAGGATGAGGTCCGAGGGAGCCCCTGTGGCACCGGGGGAGTGTTTGGTGCAGATGGAGAGGGATCTGATGTACGCGGCGCACGAAGAGGGGACATGGTTGGCAAATGCGAGGAGCGACGCGGTGGAGGGGAGAATGACGTTGGCAAAGATCGCGGGGAGACAGAGGGCGCGGGAGGAGGTGGATGTGCAGGAGAGGGCGCGGATGGCGTGGGGGGGGAGGAGGTGGATGATGGCGAGGTGGAGTTCTGCGGGGAGAGCGAGCCAGGACATTGCTGTTGGGTCGAGCGAGGAGGGTATTTGTATTGACACGAGCTCATCTCCATCTTTGTCGGGGTGTGAGTGTGTTTCGTTCTTGTCGGCGTGCACATGACTCACATGGTAAATAATTCTCACGCCCTCTGACGCTTCTCCCGGCCTCCGCCGCATGTGCACGCGAGAATCACTCCTATTCGAGGTATCCGGAGATATTCCGTCCGACACGGCGTATTCCGCCCCCTTATCTGCTCCGTTTATCCCGGCCACAATCAAGCCACTCGCGATCCAGATCTCATCTCGGCATTCAAGCCTCCCTCTTCCCCGCCGTGACGACCATTTTAATCAATCACTGCGCACGTCCGACCCTCGCTCACTTCTTATCAATCTTTGATGCTGCTACAGTAGTCCTTGTCTGCTGTGCGCTATTATCCGAGACCTGCTGTGTACCTCCGTATCGCGGCGGTGGCCCATCGTCATGTCCGCCAACGGCGCTTTCGGCGACGTTCAAGCGTTCATGTCGGTAGCCACCGAAAATTATTAATGAAATCATGTTTTTTTTTTTTTTTTTTCTTCAGAGGCGCAGCATGCTGGCTAGTCGCACCAAGGGTTTCAAACGCTCTTCGTTTCACCACCACGCACCCGACGGGACCGACCTCATCTCATCGACGGAGATCACACGGCAACGTCCGTACCAGCACGAGGTGAAAAAAAAAACATCCGTTTTTATCCACCCATCTGCGCGGAAAAAAAAAAAGACAGACAGACGACTCGTTTCATGCTTTGCCCGCAGCAGCCGCTTTCGCATCCTCCGCCGCTGCTACAGCCGGGTTCACCCTTTTCCCGTCCTTCCAGCGAATACGAGGAGGTGGTGTACGGTTGCGACGACCTTCGCGCGATCGTACACGCACAACTGCGTTTCAAGGTCATCACATGCGCATACACAACAAGTTTCGTGCGTCTCACCGTGCGAGTGAATGGCGCACGACACGCAATATGCAATCTTGATGTACAATTTCGGAATGACATATTCTAGGGCAAAACAGACGTCGATGATCAGGATGACCCCACGACGAAAAGAGAAAAAAAAAAAACGCACCAGGGTACACGCTTGCCTCGCTGATATCACGTACAGCTGCACTCTCGACCATGTTCCGCACAGTGAAGCGCTTGATCGCCTTGTCTTTGGCAACACACCGCGAGCAGTTGGAGCAGCGGACGAATCCGACGTGTCCGCGCCCTTTTTTGTTGCGACCACCGTTTCTTCTTTTCTTGGTCTGTCGACGTGCGGGGAGTGAGCGATCGGGAAAAGGACGAGACGTCGTGCGGGGACACTCCATCCAACCATCCCCTCCCTTCATCCATCCCGTCCGATCCTCGCTTTCCTCGTATTGGATGGATCCCCAGCACAGAAACGTAGCCCCGTTTACATGTCAGAGATGAGGCTTACCATGTTGCAGAGTCCCGGTCTGTCTTGAGGTTGTCGGACGTGTCTGTGCTCGATATCCCACTTCACCACTTCGGGATTACCCAGAAATGTTCCCACGCTCAAGGTATAACCTCGACCTGCCCTGAGCTCACATGCAGTGTCTACCGTACGGGTACACATTTTTGCCACCTCCTTCAAAACACCGTCTCCACCTCGTTCTCGTCCTTTGCATCCACGCACAATCGTCTCAACACCGCCTGCTCCTCCGCAGTCTTGAACACCTTGCTCAGCCTAAACTTGGCGTCACACGCTATTCGAAACTCGTCCGCACGCGGCGATTGGATCTGGCGGAGATACGCCAGAATCTCCCGCCCATCCTGTTCACATGAGATGCGCATGTTTGAAGAGCGCACTATAACGACCACGTACCTCGAGGCTCAGTAGGACCCCGTCCACGAGCGCGGTAAACAACACGTTCTCAACCTCTTCCCTCGGCGCGTCCAAGATCTGCGACACCTTGGCAGAGGCAAGGATGGCGAGGGCAGATGACGAATGCGTTTGTAGGTATTGCGAGTTGAACACCTCCAACGACACGTCGGTCGGCTTCAACGCAGCCACCGAGTCATCGAGCACAGACTTGACCGTCTCGGACACATCGCTCACGGAAGCCGCTGCAAACGACTCGCGTTGGTAATCACGCCAGTAGAATGCCCGACCGCGCACCTTTTCTCGCCAATTGTACGATGCGCACATGCACTTCAGGATGCTGTGGGTCGCACGTGTGTGCACGCCGCAGCGCCTGCGCGGCTTTCAAGTACTTTTCTACAAAAAGGTCGATCCCCCATCGTCAGCAAGACCGTTTCAAGAAACGTACTCTGCCGTATCGCCACGTCAAACGAGGTCACGTTCACATCCACATTGTCCTTGCCAAACTCGCCCAGCGACCCCAGAAACTTGCTCGCACGTTCCAACGGATCATCCGCCGCGACAAGTTTCAACCCCTCTGGATCGTCACCCTTGCCCGGGGGTGGCTCGAGTCCCTTGTCTTCGTTTTGTTTCGATCGCACTACTAATCGGAAAGTGACATGGAAACGGATAAAACGATGCCTAAATTCACCCTTTTGTGAGCTCGCATCGTCATAATCTTGCGACGTTTCGGCAGTCGCTTTATGCGCCGCCTTCTTTGCCTTGCTGAGTGCTTTCTTGGACACTTCGCCCAAAGGTTCTACCAGGGGAGATCGGTGAGAAAGACGTAGGGCGAGGGACTGCAACTTACCCGGCGGATGTAGGGATTTGATTATCAAAGGATCGTCGTATAGCTGAATCCATATCTGGCGATACATCCGTTAGTGTAGGGCACTCGCGTAAAAAGAGAGGCATTACTCGAGCGCTCCACATCGCAATGTAGATATAAGCAGGGTGAGAGTGGAGATTGTCTTCCCATCCTAGCATTCTTGGAAAAAGGTGAGATCGGTCACGCTTCACTCTTCCCGGGTGGGGGATGGGCATCGACGCACGCAATGTAAGAACCAAGCATGCTCTTGCGGAGCGAATACAGGTGGAAGTCGTATTGCTCCTCGCGGAAATTTTGAAACATCTAGACGGGCAAGTTCCAGCACGGACGGAAGCGTATCGGTCAGCGAAGCCTCTCACCTTTTGGATAGAGTAGTACGTCTTGAGCGCATGGTGGTATTTTCCCAGCCGTCTTTGTGCATCAGCCACTTCCATGAGATAATGCAATGCTTGCATATCCAACAAGTCTACGCCAGGGAGTGTGCCCTTCTGAAGACACGGTCAGCGGTGCAGCAAAGAGGACGACGCACGCGCGAAGAGAAACCTTGGTGAACAAGCCCAAGACCTCGTCCGCTTCAATGATCATATCTGCGCGCAGACGGTATTTACCCGATTTGGTGTTTACGTACCGGTCTTGTCCGTCGAGTTTCCGAGCGTCGTCCATCGCACGCACAGCCCCGTATGGATCTCCGGCACGCTTCAACACGCGCGCCTTGGTCATATACAGCTCGGGCAGTGTAGGCGTATGTTCCATTGCAACGTGGAGAATCTCGAGCGACTTTTCGTGTTGTCCCAGGGAGGAGTAGTGCTGTGCAAGGAAATAGAGCGTCCAGAGATAGTCTGTGGGATCCGGAGATGTTGACGCTTGGTCTTGAGGTGAGACTCTTGAACGGATATCTTCAACGAGTTCTTGAATCGTCTGCAGCTTGAACGGATCAGTGTAAAGATTCTTGAGGTCGCTAAAGAGGGAGGGTATCCCTTTCTCAAGTGCACGCTCGATGTAGGGTTTCACCAGTTCCTTGAACGTTTCGTCTGGAAACAGGTTGAAAGATGGTAGATGGCGATATTATCTTGGCTTACCTTGTGCGATGGTCAGAGCCAGTCGTTGATGTGTATTCGTTTTTGGGTGTTTGGACGAGAACTCCTCGAGAATGGCAAGGGCTTTTGTTCGCGACTCGTCAGTCAGGCTGTCTTTCATGACGTAAGATTGCATCGAAACGAGGTCAGCATTGCGCGCATTACCAAGATCGATGCCAGCGTTCGCAAGGAACGCCTTGTAATAGTCTAGATTGTCGGGATTAAGGTCAATCAGTTCTCTCCACGATCGTTCAGCTGCCTCTGCCCACTCCTCCTTCTGTGCGCTATCCGCATCAGCAGTCGACTTCAATTTTCCGAACAGACGTGCTGGTACGCAGGGTGAGCAAATGGAGGATAGGTAAATAATCGTTGCCCACCTCTACACTCCGTGATTGATGGTCGATCAACCAGTAGTCTATCCTTGTCCTTTGTATCCAGCAGGGCCAGGGCTTCCTGCCATTCTCCCAATTCTTCCAGCACACTGATATGGAAGAAAACCAATCCTCCGTACTCGGGATCACGGGAAGGGATGTTCTAGGAGGGGAATGGATGAGACAGCAACACGATGATGATTACGCATACCCGCAAGAAACCGTCTATATGCTCCAAGTAACGTCTTGCTTCTGCTACATGACCGGCCAGCTTGAACGCAAGTGCGACGCCAATCCAGTGGAGACGCGAGTATGGACGCAAACGAAGCATATGGAGGCGCGATTCGACGAGCGCGTCGTATTGGCGGGTATGGGTCTGCAGAATAGATGTTTCTCGAATGATGTTGAAGTTGTCCTATAATGTTCGGTGTCAATGCGGGAGCAGTGAGCGCGCGTGTGATTGTCCACCTTGTCGATCTTGAGCGCCATCGTGTAGGATTTGAGGGCTTCTTCGTAATTGTGTTCTCCCTTTTGTATGAGAGCCCAAACGTGCCAACATATATGCGATTGGAGGTCCTTGCGCATGCCATCCTTGACGAGAGCTATGCCAGCTTCGCGCTCGCCAAGGTGAACCATTACGAGACCCTTCATGCACATGGTTTCTGTGGCAAGCTGAACAATCGGTTTAGCGGGGCAACTATGAAAGGACTTGCCTCCATGTTGCGGGTATTTCTTGAGGATCTGGTCTGCAATTTTCCGTCCCCTCGAGAGCTGCTTTTGTTCGTATGCTTGCAAGAGCTCTGAGAAGAGTTTGCGCTCCTTTTGTGGTAGCGTTTGGGAGGACATGATGGCGTTGCAGCAAAGTCGAGCGATGGGATCTACCCAAACCGGAGTTTAAATTCTCCAAGCCGTGTCGAGCACCTCAAGGACCGTCCGACTGCAGACACTCGGCGAGAACGACCTCGGTGCCACGTCGTGGACGATAATCTGAGCAACCGCTGCTACGCTATGGACCGAAACCGAAGTTCGGCACAGAACGGCAGACAGTCGGACTCTGAACATGTTCCATCTCCGACAAGCTCAGGGACAGGACGCGCTTGGACGCGTTGACCGCCAAGCGACACACTCAACGCCCGCTCGTTGTCGACGTCGACGTCCACGACGATGGTGGCTCATCTGCGTACCGCCACTGCGCCCTCCAGGAAGCTCACATTCAACGAAAAGATTGTCGGCAAGTCCCTCCCCACAGACACTCTCCTCAAGAAACTCAAAGCCCTCCACACCGAGCTCGCAGAGCTTGACCAGGAGCTCGTCGACGTGAACTCGCTCTCGTCCGTGCGCTCACAACTCATAAACACATCCCTTCTTCTCCACAAAGACAGAGGTGTCAAGGCGTATACCGCATGCTGTCTTGCGGACATACTCAGGCTATACGCTCCGGATGCCCCTTATACTCAGAACGAACTCAAAGACATCTTCCAATTCTTCTTTAGGCAGCTTTCCACCGGGCTCAAAGGTACAGATGCGCCGTATTATAACGAGTACTTTCACCTCCTCGAGTCCCTCTCGACCGTCAAGAGCGTGGTGCTCGTGTGCGATCTTCCGCACGCCGACGAGCTCATGACCGAAATCTTTCGCGACTTCTTTGGACTTGTACGACGCGACCTCGCCAAAAAGATAGAGTTATTTATTGCCGACATCCTCATCGCGCTCATTGACGAGTGCCAGTCACTCGCAAGTGACGTCTTGGATACCATTATGGCACAATTCTTGGACAAGAATTCGGTGAGTCGAAAAGTATGGTTGATCATCCTTTCCCGTTCATTATACTTGTCTAGCGTTTGGATCAGCCCGCCTACAGGCTTGCAGTGCAGATTTGTAATGCAACATCGGATAAATTGCAGCGTCACGTCTGTCAATACTTTACTGACATCATCGTCACTAATTCCCGCGACCTTGACTCGGATAGTGACTTTGATGAAATTCGCACTGCACATGATCTCGTCAAGCAACTTAGCAAGTCGTGTCCTTCTCTTCTGCACAGCGTCATACCACAGCTCGAGGAAGAGCTCCGTGTGGACCAAGTTCAAGTGAGGTTAATCGTAACCCAAGCTCTAGGGGAGATGTTTGCGGAGAAGGGTGGCTCTGATCTTATCAGAAAGTATCCAACGACATGGAATGTGTGGTTGATGCGCAAAAACGACAAGGCAGCGGCCGTGCGACTGAAACTCGTCGAAAGTGCGAAAGGATTAATCTTGAACCTGCCTGAATACAGGGAGACTGTCGAAGGCAAGCCCCCATCTCAGGACCTATGGACGAAGGCCTTGACGTGCTCTTGAGTAGAGATGCTTCAGCTCAAACTTCTCGATCCCGACGAGAAAGTTCGCGCCGCGGTATGCAAAGTGTATTCTCAACTCGATTACGAAACTGCGCTTCATTATGTCTCGGAGGCACAACTTCGGGCAGTTGCTGGCCGTGGAATGGACAAGAAGCATCCCGTCCGCGTAGAAGCAATGAATGCGCTTGGCAAGCTGTATAGCCTTGCATATCCGGAGATGTGTGTCTCTTTCCCCCCAAAATGTCACCTTCTAACGCGTTATATCTAGCGAGAATGGTGACTCGTCCGCGCTCGGACATTTTGCGTGGATTCCCAATGAAATTTTGCACATCTCCAACATGACGTCTGAAGCCAAGGCTGCTGCGGAACACGTCATTGCCGAATATGTTCTCCCGCTACCTTCTTCTTCCACAACTTCCGCCTCCACGTCGAAAACTGTCGAGGTTGACGAGGTAGCGTGGACAGATCACCTTCTCAACATCATGCAGCATCTAGATAACATTGGCATAAACACAATTCTAACCATGACCGGGATTAAAGCAAAGTGCGTTGTTGATTTTCCTATTTGGGGCAACCAAGATCAATGCTGTGCATAGTCGCCCGACCATGTATGAGCATTATCTGCAAGCATGCATACAGAACAACGTAAGCCCTCCGTGGATGTTTGTCAAAGTTTTCCTTATTGGTGCCTGTCAGGGTGGTGTGATCGACGAAAACGAGGAATTCATCATACAACGTCTAAATAACGTTGTCAAACTCTTGTCTCGTATGCGATTCTCAGGATTATATACTTTTTCTTAACCCCTCTGTACTAGGACAATTCCCCGATTCCCAAAAAGCAGCCGAGGACCTGCATGATTTTGCCAAGGCGAACGAGAACAGGCTTTACAGGTTGCTCAAGACGTGCATGGATCCCCAGTCCGATCTAAAGAGCATTGTCAAAGCCTCAAACGAGTTCCTACGACGCGTACAACAATCACACGAGTCCCACCTCCTGACGATGACAATATTTCTCCGTCGCGCTACCCTCCGCATCGTCAACCAGTCGTCTATTCCGACCCTGATCAAGAGGATCCAAAAGTCAGCTCGATCATCGAAGCATGCCCAACAACTTTTGACTTTTATATCAAAACATTGTCCGATTCTCTATAAGCCCCATGTCAGCGAACTCACAAAGGCAATTGCCGATGAAAGGAACGTGATTCTGGTAGAGGTTGCCACACATGCACTCGCAACGCTGGCAAAAGCCGATGATTCCCAAGCGGCATTGGACAAGTATGTTTCTTTACTCCATTTTCCGTCAGTTCGTTGCCTGATTCTCAACGCGCAAGACGGACACTAGAACGCATAATGCGATATGCACTTGGGGAGAACCCGAAGATTGCCAAGTTTGCAGCCCGCTTACTGGCTTCCTTGAAGGATCATGAAGACGCCTGTGTGGAGATCATTGAAGTACGTCTCTTTGTCGGCGCTTGATGTTGCAATGTGTTCATTGCTTGGAAGTCCATCTCGGAGAAGCTTTCGGAAGCTACACCAGAGGAACTTGTTGGTCATACAACAGTTCTAGCGCAGATGGCGCGCTTCAAGCCTGATGCATTTGAGCATAGGAGTGACACTATTGTGGCGTTCTTGATCAAGAAACTGCTCATGGGTCGACGGTCGAAAGATCTTGTGAGGATTCTGCATCTTGGTTCACACTGTATCGAGGACTGACTTTGTTGTTGTAATCAAGGAGGAGATGGACATCGATAACGACTGGGTAGCAGATGATGATCTACCACCAATACAGAAAGCCAGGATCCTCGCATTGAAAGTTTGTCGGAATCGGTGTCTTGCAAGTGCGTCTGCAGAAACTGCAGTAGAACTTGCTACGCCTGCGCTCAAAATGTTTTCAACATTGCTTGAGCATTCGGGATCGTTTTCGGCAGATGCACCGGACAGGTTAGTTTCTGGTAGGTATGTCGCTCTGGACATGAGGTTGATCTCCACCCTTAGTCCGCCGGTGAAGTCGCACATGCGACTACAAGCCGCTGTGTCGCTTTTACACCTTTCCATGATCGAAGCATTTTCAAACGTGATAAATAGCAACTTTATATGGTTAGCTATCACAGTCCAGGTATGGGGCCTCTTCAAACTGATGTGCTCATTGATGGACGTACATCCGCTCAGGACCCCTGTTATCACGTCCGAATTAGCTTTCTAACGAAACTCGTGTCTCTGTTGACCGCACGCAAACTCCCGCCACGCTTTAACACGATACCCTTCCTTACGATCCACGATCCTGAGGCCGATGTTAGAGACAGGGTAAGCTCTAGTCTGTACAACTCAGTGCTGAACATTGAAGCACTTTCTAGGCCATAGCTTATATTTCGTTTATCTCGAGATCTATTCTACCCGCTGCACGCGTTGATCAATTAGAAATAATCTTCATCCGTCTTCTTCACCTCCTTGCGCATCATCCCGATTTCTCAACCACACACGAAAACATGCAAGAGATGGCAAAGTAGACTTTCGTTCTTTCTCCTCTCCGGGACTTATCGGCTCACGTCGCCTCTTAGATATATCGAATTCTACCTCGATTTGATTGCAAGTCCCGACAACATCGCCCTCCTCTACCATCTTGCAATGAAAGCCAAGACTGTGCGCGACGCTGAATCACATACGTATAGCGAGGTTCGATATTTTTCGTATGGCTTGTAAACATTTGTTGATCATCTGTATGACTTGATCTAGAATCTTTATACGATGGCAGAACTCGCACAAGTGCTGATCAAGGCCCGCGCGCAAACTCGGTCGTGGACCCTACAGAGTTACCCCGGTAAAATCAAACTCCCCTCGGACATTCTGCGTCCATTGCCGAATCCGGAAGCTGTTGCCAAGGTCAGCCATATCCTTGACCCGACGAAGTACCGCGGAGGCTATTGCTGAAACATGTTACAGGTGG
>JBBPQR010000537.1:0-10407 GCA_038092615.1 Boletus sphaerocystis | reverse complement strand
GGTGCGCAGCACCTTCCGGTCATGATCTGGGAGAACCTGGGACCCGAGTGTCAGCTGCGTGGGCGGGCTGGGAAAGGCCTCGCACGTAGCTGGTCGGGGGCGAACGGATCTCGGAGAACACGACAGCTAGGGTCGGTCGAGGCGATTCTGAGGGTCCAGGGTGACCTGGAAAGAATCATTGGGTGCGGCGGGTGGGTGAAAAGAAAGAAAAAAGGTCGGTGCGCGGCAGGTATGCTGACTGGTGGAGGGGACGGAAGAGAGAGAGATGCCGAGTCACAGCCACTCGAGCAAAGACATAATTCTATTCTTACTCGCGTACTCGTACTACTAGAATAGCCAATAATCCAGTACCAGCCTTACGCAAAGTTCCGGGAGCTTGAAATCGTTTCATCCACACTCTCGGGAAAGCCAAGCAAGGACGAGTAACTTGCACTCATGTCTTCGATTTGGAGGCTGAGATCTCTCCTGCAGCGAGACACCGGCAAGACACCAGTCAACTCTGTACTGGTAATTGTATATTTGTAACTTATGCGGCCTTGTGCGTGTCGAATGTCCGGTTCTGCATTGATCTTGATTCTTAAACGAATGATCCACAACTAGTGGAGAGGCTCTAACCTGAGGAAACCTCCTCGTTGCCCCTGCTCTATGGGATGACATGGTTTCTGCTACGCTCTCTGCCTCTCTCCTGCTCCCCCGGCTCTCTCCGACTCTCCGCTCCTGCACCGCTCTCTCCTCTACTCCGCTCCTGCCTGACCTCGCCTCACAGCCTCTGCACTGCCACAACACCATCCAATGCTGTCTTGCAAGAATGTGTAGACTGGCGAACGCCACATCTCTTTCAGTGCCTCTGCAAGAGATTGTGTTACTAATAGGTTGTAAGCCCATGTGTAGCATCTGTACCTACTGAGCTCAGCAGCTAGGTTGTCATCCTTGTCGCTGTCTTGAGGCACTTTAGGGTCAGAGGATGGCTCTGTGTCAAGCTCAGAGCCCGAGTGCGTCAAGTCAATGTGTTTAGACAACGTGATGGACTCGGAGTGAGAGTGAGTTGAAACACTACGAGCTTCAGCATGATTTTGAGTGGCATTCTGAGTCGCCGGCAACTGCTCGACCTCGGGCAGTACTAACCTGGTGGCCCTTCAGACGGCGGCGGATATAAATTACATGCTGGATGCATTAGAAGGTGGCGTTTGACATGGGTCCGTGATCTATGGCAAGCTCTATTTGAATCAACGCACAGGTAGCTCTGTGGCTGAGTCAAACCCGCAGAACACCGCCAACCCGCGGTGAAAGTGCACGGTGTGCATGCGGGTCCAGCTAGCTCAACCCGTACCCGTACTCGCAATACCCGTTCGCCAGACACCGCGGTGTCACCCGTACCCGTGCGGAACCCTATCCCTGTAAAGTAGCTCGAATGCCTTGGTAGGAGAGTGGTTTCGAAGGCAAGTCAAGAAACCCCAAGCAAGGATGCAAGCTTCCTGAATGAAGTGGCTTGGGGCACCGTGATGAGAACGAACTCTTCCAGGTGGTGTGAATATGCCTTGCCAGTGTCAATGGTGTCGGGTCCAGTTACTAGTATAGCATGAGAGATTGATGCCTTCGCTCCACCTTCTTTCTACAAATTATGTTTGGTCAGATACCGGGTAACCCTAGTGCCAGACAAGTTTGAGGCAAAATGACTGTGAAGCTCGGAGAATGAAAACAACCGTGAGCTGGCACCCGGAGAATGAACTTTCTACTACCTACCTGCCTGCCACATCACATCCATACCCGCGTTCGCCTTGAATGGCTCGGAGGCCGTCAATCGTAGACCAACTTTCGAGCTGTGTGGATAGAGTCACTGAATAAAAACAGTGATGTGCAACCTCGTCGCGGTCCCAGTTAGACTCGGAAAGACTCGGTCACGCACACATCTTTATTGGGTTTACCGACTCGGACGGGACTCGGACGCGGAATCATTTGAACTTCCAACTGGAGTCAAACAACCTCGAGTATGGAAACTGAGGCATGTAAGACAGCTCATCCAATTCTTACAATGATTCCGAGCCCTGCAAATATTCTGACACACGTTTCATTATTATCGGGCAGTGTATGTACAAGTCTTCTCGATCAGCCCATGATATCCTACAGGACCCATGTCTGCTCAACGCCCGGAAAATTCCTCCGAGCCCAGTCAGAGAACCATTTCCAGAGGCCAGCAAACGGATATGTTCCAAATCTGATAAGTTTTTACTAAGAGAGAAGAGAGCAAGGTACACATGGTAAACATTCAAATGGTCTACAGGACGTTAATCCTCGACCACTTGCGCTATCTGCCATCGCTATCTGCCCCATACCAGCCAAAGTTGACCCCGGTATCTCCAAAGGCATGCCCTTTCACCGAGCTATTACTGGGCTCTTATCCCAGCATGTACATTGTTCTGTTCTTACGAACATCAGGGCCTCGGCCTACGCTCATCTCGACAATTCCAAACCATGGCGGACGAATACAAGTGGATGCGCAAAATATCCCATTCTTCTAGCAGATGCTTTATCAGCTGGATAAGACTTATGCGGTTGAATTTTATATTTGCATCCTGTTAGTTGTCTGGCTAATCAGATAGTTTACAGTCTTCGACGCAACGGGAGACTACTTTCAACTACCCATCTGGTCAAAGGCAAGCTGTTCTCTATTGCGCAACCCGCCCGGTCCCAACAGGGGACCCGAGCTGGGGCTTCTGGGCGCCATTTAAGCAGGCTAAACTTTTATAGCCCTTTTGTCCCCTTTCTCCGTACATGACTGATGGTTTTTGGCCGACGATTCTCCGTGCTATTTGGCGCACATCATTGCCATCTGCTGCAATCTCAGCCTCTGTGGTGCAGATTCACGATTTGCTTTGGCTTGGCGTTTGTTGTGAGTGCGGCTCCTTTGCTCGTCACGGAGTTGGCGTACCCTTCCCATCGCGGTGTTTTGACCTCGACACACAACAGAACGTGGTTGGTAGTTTCTATGATACCTGAAGTTGCTTATCGTAAGTATAATATTATTCCCGCTATGTTGTTGGCACCATAGAACGGTATCCTCAGCGTTTGGAGTTTGACATGTGCCCTCACTGGAAGTGCACTATGTGGCAAGATGTGACAAGATCGGACGGGGGCCCATATTCCTAACAGCTATATCCGGTATGTCAAGCGCGCCGCACGTCCTGGACATGTCGTTGATCCTATTGATGTCAGGCACGCTTCTCTTCTGGACCCTGCAGACCGTCTACTTGGGCGCAGATTCTATTTACGATGGCAAACGGTCACATAACCACTGGTTACGCAGTCATTGCCATGGTTTGTGCGTTTATCATCCGTCTGTTCCTGACCCGCTAACCGCCCATTGATCTGATCTACAGTCATGTATTCGACATTTTGTAAGTAGTGCTCCGAGATACGGGATTGGGGTTACGCATTCCGACTGGTAGATACCGTGCCTAATTGACAAGCTTCCCGATGTATTAAACAATTTGATCCCCGACCTCTTCGTCACAGATTGCGTTCAGTCCGCCAACCGTCTTGTATCATCATGATGTCCCTGTTCAGATCGCTCAGAGTTAGCCTCACTGCTCTACCAGATATACGGCGGAGAGCTTACCGGTACCGTTCGTGTTGCTAGCCGAGGGATTCACGTTTTTCAACATTGTCCTCTCCGTTATCTTCAATCAGTGAGTCTCGTGATTCGACTCTTTGATCATAACCCAATTGCCAGTGCCCTCGCGGCGTACATGGACTCAACGATAGGCTGGCGCTGACGATGAAGCCTCTGGCGAACCTCTGAAGAAACCGTTGCGTCAGTCGGTTGATTGGCAGGTTGACTGACTTGCGCGCTCGGTTACAACAGGTTGTTTGATGGGACGATGTCATGGTGCAGATCACCGTGCGAGCCGCGGTCACGGCTGGCCTTCTTCAGGAATGCGCTCACGCGGATAGTCGTATTGACGAGTCGGAGAAGAAGGGGGCCTTTGAAACAAGGAACGCATTGAGAACGCAATGAGATGCACGCGCTCGTTGCGTAATGGGCATCATGGGCTGTGTTCATTGACGCCACGCTGCCAAGTGGCGTCGAGCATTCGATACACCCATGTCATGATCGTGATGCGCCAGTGCTTATCTACACTGCCTGTACATTCAGCATTTTTGCGAACAATAAGAGGGGAGGAAACGGGCCTCGTACCCCAACGCCTTTCCCAAAGAAGGTGGGCACAAAAAAATTCCCATAGACCAGGTCAAATAAAGGGATATTAGACGGCCATGGGACTGAGGTGGTTGCAATTGGTCCTGGGTGGTCGGGGACTCATTAAAATGATTACAAGGGGCAGACCGATCTCGATCAGGATGTAACAGTGTTACGGTGCCTGTCACCGAATATTCCGTCGACGTGCTACTCGACGCTGTTAAATCGTTGATGCTGTCCGTGAACGTCGCGGGACAAGTATCTTCACGTCCAGACTGTTGAACCGCCAGGCTACCAGCGCAAGCATTGGCAGCATACTGCCGTGGGCTGTCGTTTTCTGTCAGTTTCACCTTGACGGTGCAGCGAATCGCTTCATCTGCCAATTTTTGAGGACAACAGCATCGGGTCCTTGGCTGCCAAGCAAGGGATTCCGAGTCGATAAAATCGGAATCTTGGGCTCAACGTTTCGACTTTTCGAATTCTACCATGTTGTTCCTGTACAGAATTACCGATGCGGCGCTCGCCGGGAGCGGGCGAGATCTTGTCTGTGGAAACTTGACTAGACTTAGCAGTTCAAGACGTGGTAGCACGGTAGCAACCTAATTGATCAAGTGACGGCAGCTGTTTAGGTCAGAAATAATGTTGCCCCTTCAAATGAGCGCCTTCCTCCCCGCACCATATCTCGCTTTTCAACTCTCCGTCAGCCCTCCACTAGCCTTTCGTCGGGTCCCTTCCTAGGTGCCATGGTGTCCACACCCATAGCTCCTCAGGTAAGTCGTCTTTATCTCGCACTAATATCCTCGCTCATCATATCTCAGCGGCTTTCCGTATGTCATTTTCGAAAGATTGCTTCGTAGGCGCTTTCAATGTCTAAAGCTTGATTCTCTTACAGGCTCGTGACGATGGTGACGATGGCGATACCCAGGGCGACTGGGGACCCATCCAAATAGCGACACCGGCTATCGTGGGTGGTGTCCTCCTACTCCTCCTTGCAGCCTGTATCATCTGGCAACGAAGTCGGGCTCGCAACCGCACCTACACCTATCACCAAGTACGCTCCGACTGGGTTTCCAAGATAGAGCGCATGCTCGTCCCTCGGCGTATGCGTCAACGCGTCCTCCACTCGAGTGCCCCCACGACGCTCGACGACTCCATGCGCATGTCTGGGATGTCGCTCGATTTTCGCAGGTCACGGCAGTACCGCTCGGACTCGTCCGACTCACAGACGCCGTTGACGTCGACGGGCTATCATGCATTTGATTACCCCCCGATTCACAAACCCTCGGACTCGCCGCCGTCAATTCCCAAGCGGCGCGGCGTGCGGTGGTGGTGGCTTTTCGGGTCTCACCCAAAGGAGATCAAGTCTGCGGAACCTGGCTCACGGTGGCGCGTCGACGCTCCAGACGGGAGCAGCACCGGACATGGGCACGACGACTATCGTCCCCGATACGTTGGCGATCTGGAGCCCATGCACGAAGATCCGGAAGAAGCTGGTGGTAGTGTCGTTCGGTTAGGGGGGAACTTTCCGAGCGTTGCGTCGACGCCCATGGCCCAGCGCCTTCTTCCCGAGCAGGCGAGACCCCTCCGGGGGATGTCGACCGTACCGGAGCACCCAGGATCCTTTATCACCCACACGCCCGTCCCGGCGGCGAATGCGCTCCTCCAAAGCACATCAGGCACACCCGTGCGTTCTTCTTCTCTCGCCTTACGTGAATGCGCGGATGTACTGATCAAACAGCCGTACGCGATCCACAGGTGTCCTCGGCGGGCCGCGGCCTACCTCCCAGCTACGACGTCTCGCAGAGTCATACCCTGGCACGCTACCCATCTGCGGAGGAGATTGTCCGCCTCGCACGCGCCGAGCCGTACGCACCGAGGGTCATCCCGGCCCCATCGCGCACAGCGGTGTACTCACCATCACCGCTTGGGTTCCACGGTCGTGAGCTCTCATCTGATAGTTTCCTCGCCGCCCAACCTCCGATGACGGTCGCCACCTCCTTGTATTAACGTGAAGCCACATGGGTTCAAAGTGCGCCCAAGCCCCAAGTCGGATCGGAACTATCCTCCAAGCATTATTGTTTCTGTTTCTGTTTTGGCTAGACCTTTTTTTTCCCATTTTTTCCCGCGGACGATCTCTCGCGCGCATATATATTATTTGTATGGAATGGACGTCTCATTTCGAGTTGTTATACGATAATTCAACCCTCCTCCCTTGCTCGTCTCCGCTGTTGTCGTTGTTCTTGTTGATCACCTAGTGTACTTGTTCACGCTCGTTTCTCCGCAGTCGTTCACTGTTAGGTGTACTCGTCTTGTCAAATTACGAATTAATGGCAGAATCTCTACCGGAAAGGTCCGCATCGAATATCGATATCGATATCGAATATGGAGCAGCATTGAAACCCCTCACGATACTACCACTAGTACGTCCGAGAATCAACAGTTATTAACCATCACGTATATAACACGATAATGAACCAAGTCTCCGCGGGCCCATCCCGTCTCACCTGACACCAGTCGAATACATAGATGACCGGATATGACCACATGACCAAGGGGAAAACCAAGCGGTCTGCAGACACGTCGATCGTGTAAGGCTAGTGGCGTAACACGCCCCTTGCACCGCGCGGGCGTGGAATGATTCAGGGTCAAGTACAGATCATCATCTTTTTTTTTTTTTCTTCCATGTTCTATGTAGAAATCTCGGACCAAACTATTCTATTCCTATTCTTTCTTGGGATGGCGGACGGGGGAGCCCGAGGAAATCGGGTATCGAGGGAGATCGAGCTCGTCCTCCAACAACTTGGTCCGACGCCCGCATCATCCCGACCGATCAGTGTGAACATGGATGGCTCGATCGCCTCCGGATCTGTAAACGTGCAGATGATAGCATCGTACTGGCCGTTACTGCAGAGTCCCACTCACGACGTTTACTATAACTGATAAATAGATAAGCACCAGAACGATACATGTAATGTCCAGAGGTATAGTAGCCATATACAAGGGCAAACTGTCCAATCAAAGCGTCCTCGACGTCCGCAGCCCCACAGATCCCGAAAATAAGCGGGTGGGCGGGGTTATCTATGGGTGATATGATGGTCTAGACGGGTCAATATAAACACCCCTTTTTGCTTCATTTTCATCATCGTATCCGTCCAGTAATCTCCCGTGTGATAAAGTGCCAGATGTAGTGCGACCAACCCTCAAGGACGCCAGCGCCGGACATGATATGTAGGCAATCACCGGCGGCATGCTAGCATGGGGAATGAATGCGAGCGTGAGCGCAAGGTACGTGATGATGACGGACAAAGATACGTACTGCATCCGGTCGAAGTCGGCCCGGTCGGTCGATGGGCAAGTAGAAAATATCAGGAAATTCTGGCGTCGCGAGAAGATCCTACAATATTACCCAGGAACAAAGCAAACAGGTCCGTTCAGTACGTCATCCCAATATTTACATTTAATACCGAATAGCAACACGTCAAACAGGTCGTAATGGACACCCACCTGGAAGATCGCGTTGAAATCCTGGATCCAAGGCCAATTGTACCATCGCCATTTGTAGGGCGCAATCTCCGTCCATGGCGCACGGTGATCGTGGCAGTCTTCGTGGCCGGGCAGGTAAGCCCGCACGACGACCTGCTTCGGGCGCGTCCCGCCGTTCCGACGGTACTCGTTGATAGCCTCCTGGACCTGCCCCGCCCACGACCGCATGGCAAGCTTGAAGAACGCCTTGACACCTTCGATACCGTACCCTGCCGCATCCCCAGCCTCTTCGTCCCGGAACGCGCTCATCAGCGTGGTGGTCCAATGACCAGCGGTGCTGACGACCATCGTCCCGAAATTACTCTCTGGCGGCGAAGACAAGAAGATGGGCATGTATTCCGAGGGAGATAGCGACCATGTCGATTCTTGGCTAAAGAGGGAACGCGTGGTACCGCTGATGGCGCTGGGATCTTCATCATCTGCTTCCGTCCTGTAGGTATTTTGGTATAGTCTCTGGAGATCGTCCTGATTCAGGAGGAGATCGACACGGCGGAAGAGAACGAGTGGCGTGCTCTCGATCGAGAAGCCTTTTGGAAAGTCAAGCTCGGGTAAGAGAGGAGAGGTAGGTGAAAGGTAGAGGTTCTGTGGCCATGCTCTATCGAAATATGGGTTCTCGGTATAATTCGGGGTCGCACGGACGTGTGGGTATAGAAGACACGAAAGTGAAAAGAAGTGATTCTCGGCTATCGAATCTAACCGTGTGCAAGGTGAGGCACGAGCGACACTCAACGTTGAAAAGATGCTCACCACCCAGCAGAAGCCACCCGCCGTTTTCGACCATGTCTTTGACCATGGCAGCGCCATTGAGTGGACGAACGTCGCACTCGGGCGATGGTTGCCACTTGTAGGAAGAGACACCGGGGAATCTGTCCCATTGCTCTGGATGATCTGTTCCCAGATGCCAATAGAACTCGCGATCTGCTGCGCATCCTTCCAATCCGGCGAAAGCGAATACCTGATCTGCATTGGTGAGTGCAGGCAGGTCGGTGTTTGGACTGTACGTCCAATTTCCGGAGGACCAGGCTTCAGGGGAACATGAACTCCGTCGACGTTCCCCAAAGATCGAGGACCAGTTCGACAGCCGGAATGAAGACGAAAAGGTATAGCAGGTAACGACAAAGGTAGTGAAGGCACCGAGCGCGATCACCTTTGTAGACAAGTAGCGCGGTCGCAGGGAGCAGAACGAACCCGCGTTCAGGTTGGGAGCCATGCGAGGAATAAGAAATATGTAGACTTGGAAATGGCTGTAAAAGGTGGCGTCTCAGTTGTTGCTGCGGAACACGGTTTTTTTTTTCATCCATCCAATTCGTTTCAATATAATTTGGGCGGCTTGGCATATTGGAGCAAGGAAGAATCGGCAGTTGGTACCCACGGGTGCACCACTCGTCACGTCATGACACAGCGGCAAGAGCACGAACCATCGCTGTCGTGGCGTTCAGACAATGACTAGATGTGTCAAACTCAAGGTCAAGTCGAACCGTTATCGAGTTCAGCTATCTGAGTCTACTTTACGCCTCGCACGACGCTCCAAGTCGAATGGTATTGTTGCATCAGTTTTCTCATACATTTCCTTGTCTTATCTCTCAGAATAAATTACATGCAAGCAAGTACGAATCATTTCGATAAAGATGTTCTCATCCCTAGACCACTACGATTCTCGAATCACATTGGTACCCGTTGCCAGCGCCTAGAGCTTCAACGCCATTCACTGGCACTTGCCACTTACGGCCACTCCAAAGGGAAACCAAACCAAAGCCACACCCAAGCAAGCACTGTTTAATGCGGGGATCGAATGACGCGATGTTTCAAACGCTTTCCGCGGAGGCCCATGGCACATCACATTCGAACCATCTTCAGCTGCCTAGGACCTCAGACTCGTCGGGCATTATCGACCGCGGTGTTCCATTGAAATGCTTCCTCTAAGGTCCCAAGACCGCTCAAAGTACGCGGGATCGACGAATACGACATTCATGTATCGTACGATCCTGATATTTGGCTGTGAAAAACCGGACTCGGTGCCTGCTTCCAAAGTCGTACAGCACTGAGCCTGCTGTGACAAGCATTGCAATGCGATAAGGATTACCAGCGAACAGTGTCGTAACGTTATCTGAATCGCTTGGCGACTTTCTCCTTGCAACCTGCACGCTGGAAAGGGGACGATTCTCAAACGCGACCAAAGAGGAAATTTTGACGGGCCGTTTACCATCGTGGCCCCGAAGTAATGTCCTGATCATGGCCTGACGACCCAAAGGACCGGCGCGTCAGGCCTCATCCCCATGTGAACGTTGACGTTAGCGATGGGTAAAGACTTGCGTCATAGTACTTGTGTTGTGCCACCCATGTGGTGATATAGCTCTGTGCAGATCAGAACGAGTCGCTAAGAGACGTCCCGAGCGGCATTACTTTGGCTCAGAAAGAACGAATATCCTGCAAATAGAGATACAGTAATAGGAAGAAGATGAAAAAAAAAAGAATGATCTGATCCTGGCTCGAACAGGAGACCTTCTGTGTGTTAGACAGATGCGATAACCAACTACGCCATCAGACCGATGAGAAACATCGGTTTAGTAAGTATAAATATTAGGGCGTGACATAACAAGCCCCTGCTCGCCGCACGGGCCTCCATGGGTTGCGGCCATGAGGCTTCGAAAGGTCCCACATTTTGAACG
>JBBPQR010000536.1:0-10407 GCA_038092615.1 Boletus sphaerocystis | reverse complement strand
AGTGCCGCTGCATCCGTAGATGTCCCAGACCGTAGTACAACCCCCGTCGGTTCAACTGCCCAGCCCCCAGGCTCGCCCGCCATTCCTCCCTCCACTCTTCCCCCTTCCCCCAACAACCTTTCCTCCTCCTCCTTACTCCCGCCACCCCCAACGTCATCTGCTTCGGCACCGCCCACCAAGCCATCCCCCACTCCTCTCGACATCCCAAGTACCATACTTTCAACTTCCACGATGCCTCCATCATTCACACCGGGCTCAACAACGAGTAGCTTCCCACTGAACGACTCTCTCAGCTCTCCCGGCAATGGCGGAAAAGAGAAGCTCAAGCAGTTTGATATTGACGACATGATACAGCGTCTCCTAGATGTCGGCTATACCGGCAAAGTCAGCAAGTCTCTCTGTCTCAAAAACACAGAGATTACTGCCGTATGCCAAGCAGCAAGGGAGGTCTTCCTTAGCCAGCCCACCCTCATCGAGTTGTCACCACCTGTCAAAATCGTTGGTGACGTTCACGGCCAATATTCTGACCTTATCCGATTGTTTGAAATGTGTGGGTTCCCTCCCTCAGCAAACTATCTCTTCTTGGGCGACTACGTGGATCGAGGCAAACAAAGTCTGGAAACCATCCTCCTCTTGCTGTGCTACAAGATCAAATATCCAGAGAACTTCTTTCTCTTGCGGGGCAATCACGAATGCGCGAATGTGACACGAGGTTTGTCTTTAGCAGACACTATCGTTTCGAGCGCTCATTTCGCCACAGTGTATGGCTTTTATGACGAGTGCAAGCGGAGATGTAACATCAAAACGTGGAGAACATTCATAGATGTCTTCAACTGTCTGCCCATCGCAGCTGTCGTTGCTTCAAAAATATTCTGCGTTCATGGTGGCCTTTCACCCTCGCTCCATTCCATGGATGACATCAAGCGTATACAGCGACCCACGGACGTTCCTGACTACGGTCTGCTCAACGATTTACTATGGTCGGATCCATCGGATACCGCACTAGATTGGGAGGACAATGAACGTGGAGTTAGCTACTGTTTTGGCAAATCGGTGATCAACGACTTCCTGGTGCGATACGACATGGATTTGATTTGTCGGGCGCACATGGTAGTGGAGGACGGTTATGAGTTCTGGAACGATCGAACACTGGTCACCGTGTTTAGTGCGCCGAACTACTGTGGAGGTCTGTTGGTGTCCTTTTTCCTGCAAGGAGATCTTGCTCATTCATTGACGTCAGAGTTTGACAATTACGGGGCTTGCATGAGGTTTACTTTGTTTCTTCATGGTGAATCACCAAGCTTACGTTTCTCTCTGCAGCGTGTCCGAAGATTTGCTTTGTGCGTTTGAGCTGCTCAAGCCGCTAGACGGCCCTGCACTACGGAAAGAGATGACCAAGGCCAAACGCAAGAGGTAAGGGATGTCCCATGACGGAATGTGCTGTTTGTTTGAATGTTTTGGCAGTCTCATGGCGACGACTCCGTGATAATACTCAACCTCGTTTTAACCTGAGGCTGTTGAACCTCGGACGGTTCCGTTGATGACGGTTCGCTATTTTATTTAAGCCGTCTCTCCTCTATGTGCATGACTAGAACGAGACAATTTGGGTACCCATGACCTTCCCTTTCATCCGACCCCGTTCCTTGTGCCTGCTTTCGCTCTCCATGCCCGTTACCCTACCTGCTCTCATAACTGATATCCCCTTCGGTCCTATTTTGGCACGCTCGTTTCGTTGAAGGCACAAGTTTGTAACCTACCCACAATCTCATCTACGCTCATTTTCTCGTTACTTTCGCGTGCCCGTCCAATGTGGAGCCTCACCTTTCTCTTGCCTCCATTTCCCCCCTCTTCTGGTACATTGAATCCACCATCTTGTCAACTTTACTTCTGGGCTTGTTATTTAACTCATCGCATATTTTTCTTCTCGACTGTGAGATAATGATATTGCTATATCGTTCCGCATCGCCCGGAACGGTAAATGGACTTGGGGTGTACATGCATGGCCATCATTTAAATGCTCATTTGCTACGTCCGACCTAGAGCATGTCATAAACCAGAAATCCGAAGGCACAAAGAATCATGCCAGCCCCCAACAGCCCCCAAAACGTCAACGCAACCGTACCAAAACACGAATCGGAGATGAGCGTGAGGATTATGGTAAGCAGATTCCCAACCGACGTCACAATGGGACCCCAAATTCCCAACAATATCTGTCAAATGGTCCATCCCTGAGATCCGACTAGATACAGAGGAGACTATGCCCTTACCATAAATCCTGCATTAAATACAACGCCTGATGCTGCTATACCTGCGATCGCCATTACTGTGCTTGCATTTGGTGGTAGTCGGAAAGTCTCGATCTGGTAGTAGTGTAGGAGGGGTATTGGAATCCAGAAAACGAGTAGGGTACAGAGGCCGATAGTTGCTGTGATCAGATTGGGATGTAGGCCAAATGGTAGCGGGTATACGATATCGTCCGTACGAAGAATAGCAGCAGTCTCTTCGTCCGCAGTGTTGTCTACATGATCTGAAAGTGGGCGATAATGATCAGACGCGGCAGGCGGATCCAGGTCGGACGGTAATGCAATATATCTCTTGTAGAGAACTTGATAGAGACCGTACAGGATAGACGCGACGAGAGTCAGCATGTCACCAACGAAAGGAGCGGGGGTACTGGACAGATTCCCCTCAACTAACTGTGAATGTACTGATGAAACTGTGGTCCCGCCGTAGACCACGATAAGAACCCCCAGAGTGGCGATGATTACCGCAAACAAACGAAGGGCCCCCCATTTCACCCCAAGAAGCTTGACACTGAAGAGATAGGCGAAAAATGCGTTTGCGTTCCAAATTGCTGTTACGTCCGTGACCCTGGAGAAGCGTCAGTGAACAGCAAGTGACAAGAGAGAGATCGTACGAAGCGAGGGGAATTGCAGCAAACCACAGCAGGGCGGACAGGTTGTAAAATGCTGTGATGCAGATGATCGGAACGATCAATCTCACCCCGGAGAGACTTATGATCGAGGAAGAGGCGGAATTCCAGGCGGTCACCTGTGCTGTAAGAGCAAATCTGAGGCCGGCCAATAAGGGGCGAAGTCTATGCTTCGTCCCGAACAGTACATAGGTCAAATGGATAGGAAAAGACAACAAGAAGGATGAATGAGCGATATAGCTACAAGTACCGTTTCAGATAACTGCTGATCCGCATGTACGGAGGCTTACAAAATGAGATATGGCTGGTCATATCCCAATGTAGTTTGTAGGTACTGGACAGAGATCAGGCCATTGCGACTGATGAGGAACCGTAGCTGACCTGGGTAGTCTGTGATTCTGCGACAAATGCGATGAGAACGGCGACAAACAAGACGAATGCAGCTGTCCTGGACGTGCGGTTGGGAGTACCAAGTGACATCGACATCGAGGACGAGGAGGGATGGATGATGCACGTGACAGAGGCATCACTTCAACTCGCACTCATGTTGAGGGCTCTGCTCACTTCGAGTCGTCCACTTCGCATGCGGCTTCGCGCTGCGACTACCACTCATCCTGATCATGTTACTGTCTCTGCTGTGCCACCAGCTCGGTCGTTGACGAGGGGAATGAAGGTCAGGTCGTCGGTGAAAGTTATGTGCGACGGTTGCAGCATCGTCATACGCAAGGGCAGGGTGTATGTTATATGTTCAAAGGATCCAAAACACAAACAGGTAAGAGATCTCCATCACATTCATGCTGCATTGCTGACTCCCATGAAGCGGCAAGGGTAGCCTCAGTGGTCATGTCGTGACAACTGCATACATATCTTTGATAGTTAGATGAAGGGTCCCCCTGCTTATATTGGTGATCTAATCCACATCTGGAATTCGAATTCGATACCGTTTTCCGTCTGGATCCCTGCCGGAACCTCAAAGCCCACCCATGCACAGAGTTCTTCATGAGATGCTCTGTTCCATTCTGTACCACCCAGAACATCAGGGAAAAACGCGTCGCACTTGAATTCCGGGTCATAAATACGTGTCATGAGGATGCGGTCTGCTTGCAGCGATGAATGGTGGGCCAGGGCTTCTTGATAGAGAGAGGACCCTCCGATGATGAACAGACGGTGAACGTCGTTCTGGGACCCAAAAGTCCTCGCTGCATCTTTCAGGTCGGAAGACAGGTGTGTGGAATCGGTTGAGGGTGTTGCTCTGGCGCTCTGTTAGCCAATGAATCCGAGCACTTGGGATCGACGCACAGATCATAGTCTTTGTTTCGGCTGAGCACGATATTGATCCGCTTCGTCAACGGTCTAAACTTGAGTGGGATACTCTCCCAGGTTTTCCTTCCCATCAACAAAGCATTCATCTGGCCAGCGGGCGCGTTCGTCGTGACCCGCTTAAAGTAAGCCAAATCTTTTGGGAGGTGCCATGGTATCGTGCCAGTCCAACCGATACCATTTTTCGTCGTTGCGGCGACGATGAGGGTGAGCTGCGACATGAGTGATGGTGTGATACTAAGTAGTCACCCTAATTCATACAGTCGCTCGCCATCAACCCCAGTGCTTCCATTCGCTCCCCGATGGAGGCTTCACTTCAACTTTCGACTTCCTGACCTCATCCCAGTTTGTGCTCAGTGTCGTTCCGCCGCTCTCCTGAAAGCTCTTCACCATCGCACGTCTCGTATCATCATCTGCGTCTGCAAAGATTTTTTGAAAAAATGCATTGACCGTGCTGTCGCCGCCGACATTGGCATCGTCATCCACGGTCCTTTCCTTGTCGTTGGTGAGGATGTCCGTCGTGATACCTTCCCAGTTCTTTCTCTTGTGACTGATAGGCATTTCCGACGGTGGCGGGGCGACGAAACCTGCAAGTGCTAAGAGGCGCTGCAGCGCTGTAACGCATGGCAAGAGTCAAGACGACACACGATCAGGATCGTCGCCAACAAGACTCCCCCATCTGCCCTGGACCACTTTGGCGAGTCGAATCTCGACTTTGACCTTGCCCACGGTGTAGCCACTCTTGGAAGCGTCGATCTGACCCCTTAGAGGCTGGAGTGATAAGACCTTGTCCCCATTTTGGTACACAACCTGCTGCTTCTCAGCAAAATATGTGTTGGATAAACAGGTTGGATCTACCTTTCGTGGCTCGAACTGTACAGACACTGCGTCTGGATCAGCCCCTCGGTCGAATACCGAGAGGGTGAGTCTTTCGTCCGTCTCGTAGAACTCGTGTCTAGGGAAGATGAGTTACTGCCCGAGGCGTATGAGGTGCATCCCTACCTGAGCGTGGCCATGATAAAGAGACCCCCTGTCAACAGAACTTTCCAGTATTGGAATCACGTGAGCAATCACCTGCAAGTCTAATACGACGATGATCTCGAAAGCCGTCCTCTACTACGATCCAGCGTCCGTCTGGTCGGGAGCCGGTGAGCACTTGTCTTGCGTATCAACATCCTCCTGACGATGATCTCTGCAGCCCTGCTTGCCCTGTGAGACCACTCGTCGTCGGTCTGATCTCGCTCACCTGCTCCGCATTACAGCCGAGAGAAGGGTTATGGCAAAGACGAGGTTGATCTCCGCGTGGTTGACACTGGTGGGCATGACTAGGATCATTCCCCCGACTGATTTCACCCCACCCCAGCCAGAGGGGAAGAATTCTCGCCAGCCATGCTGCGTTTGAACCCAAAAGGCGAGCGTGTTTTCCAGTCGCTTTCCGTGCCAGTCTGATCGTCTGATAGCCAGCGTTCCGATCCTAGTCGTCCCTTTGCAAGGCACCCTTGGTGCTGACGTCGAAACGAGGTTCAAGGTCATCGCTGATCCCAAGGTGATCGACCTTCATACTCCCTCTCGCCCATCGTTCACGGTCTTCATACAGGCATTGGTCGACTTTCTGGACAGGTCTCGTTCCGCCGCGTCACGCTCGCATTCAACGTCCACCGCCCCGGCGCCATCATTGTCTCCCGCCACAATCGGTTTCGCGTCAACCTCGAGTAAAATCATTGACCTCGTTTATTCTGATGCTGTTGCTCCCGAATTACTGCGCAACTACAACTCGCGTGACCCTCAGTCTCTGCAAGCTTTGGCTGCTACATTAGTTCCCACCCTCGACGCCAGAAGACAAGTACTGGCCACGTACCTTGCGGATTGTGAACGTGAGGTTATCAAGATGTCTGACAGGACAAAGGCGTTCTGGAATGAAAAGAAGCTTGAAATTGAAATCTCGCTTCAACAGTTCGCTGCTAACAGCAAGGAAGCTACCGAGGAATACTTCACTATTGCGAAGCAGACATGGGAGCGTGCTATTCCGGACGTGTTAGCCAAAGTGAACGAAGAAATCATTGGTCCTTATATCTTCGGTGAGATCTCGAACACTCCCATGATCGCGAGCTCTAACTCGTCTCGCAGGTGATCAGATCTCGGTTGCGGATATTCATTTATGTGTTTGGCTGGTACATGTTGTCATTCTCTCAGGCGGGAATCGCACCGACTCGGGAGATGCTGCATTGATGAAAGTGGAACAGCACATCGGGGTCGCTCTGCCAAAGAATGCTCGTTCACCCCTCCCGAACACCCGCCCACAGAACCATCTGGCGGTGTTCTGGGATGCCATGAGGAGGCGGCCGAGCTGGGACAACGTTTTTGCGTCGTAGTCACATTAAATCATGTATGATTATGCACATGCACATTATTGGTTGTTTCGCGCAAACGTTGACACCACGCCAGTGGCTTTGTGTTAATTTTCGTTTACTTCGGACGTTCCTTCTCACCGTCTGCAGGCTCGGAGACGCCAGTGATATGACAGGGTCTCCAAGTCTCTTTGGCTCTTCAAGACCATGGCAGTCTGCGGAGCAGTACGAATTCTTGTCCGGTTCGGATACCTCGAGCACAATGCCTCTGGGAGAACATACGGACAGTTCATACCCAGATACCGCACAACGGGACCGTTCCTTTTCTGATTCTACTGCTTCATGCACAACACCGACACCCTCTCGACCATCGACACCCTCGCCTTCGTTGTCAACCCATCGATTTTCCGCTTCTGCCTCAGACGCGGACAGTGAGCCAGCATCACCGTTGCTCGGAAGAGCCGGGGCCTATACCCGTATCCGGGGTGGGAGTCATTGGTGGTGGAATCAATCGCGTAGGAGACGGAAACGAGAGGGAAGGATGTGGAGAACCTTTAGGAAGGGTGTAAGAAAGGTTGTCCGACATCCCTTATTCCCCCAACAGCCGATAACTATTGTGGGTCTTTGCATATCCCTTGGACAGTACAACTGCGCTCACTTCCGATTAGATTTTCGCTCTTCTGCTTTTCACAGTCTTCGCGATTTCTCTCACATTGCTACTCATGTATATCCTGAATCCTGACAAGGAACCATTGCCCTGGCAAGCATACTGTGCTATCCCACCGTCATCATCTTACCCTCCACGTTATCGCACCCCCCTGCCTTATCCGTATTTAAACCCACTCCCGGATTTATTTCCCCCAACGTTTCCTCCGGATGACTTGGATTCCATCCCACCAGCAGGAATACTCCTGGGTGTTTTCTCCATGGACTCCGCGTTGGAGCGTAGGATGCTGATAAGGACTACATGGGCTTCACATCCTCGTAGCCGAAATGGTGCAGGCGCAGGCGACGATGGACTCGGGACATCGCGAACGGTGGTGCGATTTGTTCTCGGCCAACCTCGGAAAGATTGGGAGAGGCGTATACAGACTGAAATGGAAAGTGAGTCAAGTTCGAACATACGTGGCTCCTGGTATCGAAGATTGACAACCTTGCGCAGTGTATAATGACATTATCATTTTGCCCTGTCCAGAAAACATGAATTCGGGAAAATCATATGCTTACTTTAGCTGGGCTGCTGAAAATGCATGGGTGCCCCCCGTCTACGCCAATGCTTCGATTCCAGTGCCAAGCTTTTCCTATTCAATGCAATCGTCGCCAGCGCCCCATCCTGCTCCTCACGATTCACATCTCGCTTGGGAAGACTATGCTTCCAGCCACCCAAGGCCCTGGGTACGGCCAGACTTCGTTGCCAAAGTGGATGACGATGCCTTCGTAATGCTGGCAGAATTGGAGTCTAGGATGAGGTTGGAGTTGCATGCTAAAGGGCATAGTCCATATAGTGTTTCAGACAATATCACCGACACGGCCGAGGCTCTCTACTCCCGATTCCCCGCTCCTCTAGACTCAGGCGTTGACATGATACCCAAAGAAGCCGGCGTCGTTCAGGATCCCCTGGTTTACTGGGGCTATCTTGTCAAGGATCTCTTTATGGGTGGCGAGGTGTACGGCTTGAGTTGGAGCCTCGTTACTTGGATTTCGCAAGATACAACCGTCAAGGGTCTGACGAAGGGTGCCGAGGACAAACAAACCGCGAAGTGGATGAGGCTGCATCCGCAAGCAGCCCAAATTCGATGGACAAGCGAACGGTGCTGGATATATGATCATCCGCGTGGTGGCACCGTGTAAGTACAATGTCGAATTTCATACCTCATTGTCTCTTCCGCTCATGCCGCCTTCTAGATACTCGCATGGCTTTTTATTTCCTTCCCATGTTACACGGGTCAAGCAGGCTGTCCTATCCTACGTTGAGAAGGAGAACAAGTCAACTGATAGTCAGGGTTTACTGAATATTCCCAATAATCCTACACCATCTTCATGGGCTCATTCGAGTGTGTCGACATTCGGAGTGCGCTACCAACAACCCGTTCAGGATATGACGTTGGTCGAAAGTGTGGAGGCGCTGGTGGAAGGGAGTGACATGTCCAAACTGCGCGAAGGTTCCGTCATAGGAATCAGTCGCACCAACATTTACTGACTTTTTTTTGTTATTAGGAATGGCGCTCGAAACAGGTTACGCGTGGCGATATAGGGAAGGTCGCACGAAGCGATACGAGAATAAGCGTGTTGGCGGCACGGTTGTCGTGCATTTCATCAAGAAGCACGCGTGGTTTCTGGAAACCGCGCTCGCATTCCTCGAAGCCGACGACTATTCGGAATCTGAACTAGAGAGTATTTCTAGCGAAGAAACCAAGGGGAACTTCAACGTCGGATTCTCGGCCGTTTGGACGGATACGAATGTGTTCAAGCATGTAAATACAAGCCAGCCGTGACATTTAATCGAACGGGCAGAGCTGAAACCAGCTTCGTCGTTGGGGTGTACACCGGACTTTGTTTATTCGTTAATTGTTCGGGACTGTACTTTCATCCACTTTAAGGAAACGGATGATGGATCTTAATTTACAGTGGAGTGCTACCAATGCCACCCATATCCAAGCCTATTGTTACACGAGATTGAGATGATGATCAATAACCATCCAGCACGATAGGTGGGGATGCACCATCCCCTGAAACAAGAGGGTCGGATGCCTGCAACCGGTTAAGCACAGCTCTTCTAATAGTGCCTTCCCAATGCCTGAACCAGACGCCTTCCCTTAGACCGGCGACTTTAGTCCTTGGATCAGAGAAGCCAGTAGATCCTGAGGTCCGTACAGTGCTGTCGGCTGGCCCTACATCTATAAAAGGGTTGTCGGGAACTTTGGAATCGCCAGTATATTCTGGGGGAGATGACATCTGCTCGATGCGCTTGAGAGCGTAGGCACCTCCGCACACTCGCCAAATTCCACCACCACGGGGGTGAAAGCGTCGGAATAGCCACAGGAAGGGATATACGAAGGTGATAATCAGAAGAAATTTGATCCATCCGTTCGAGAGTGCACGCGACAGACGATGATGGGATCGAACGGAGATTATTGAGTTCAATGTTTCAAATGAAACTTGGATATCCCCTCTGTAGTGCGTGGAGGTTATAACGGCACGGGTGGCAGCTATGAGAGCATCGAAATTCCAACCGTAAACAACCTATGGAGCATCAGCGGGTGAACCAGGTCAGGATGAAAGCATGAGGCGAACTTTATGGTACTCGAATTCCTTGAAGAACTTGGGACTAGAGCAGTAGTCATCCGCCCACTGGCGAAAGGTCCACGACGATTTCAAGACACTGTTGTCGTGCATAATGTGCGGCTGATCCTCTCTATATGCATAATTGCTGCTGATCCAGGGAGGAAAGCCTCTGGAGTCCCGTTCGCTATCCCATGCTTTCGCGGCCTTCGGCTCTGCTTTGTTGGCCTTGCGTCTGTCACCGCTGACGCCGACTTGGCTGAACATACGGCCACGGTACGCAGGGGCGGAGTCTCCTACTGACCAATGTGTAGGGTCGTCAAGGATGTGCTGACCAACGTCTATTTTGAAATCAAAATCGACGACTCTTTCTGTGTATTGTTCGGTCCTCATGTCAGAGTGATCCCCATGCTGTGAGCGGACGAAGCGGGTGTGAGTTTCGTTGTGCGACCCGCGACAATGGAGGACTATTTGAGGCGGGGTGATTGCCTGAGAGAGTAGGAAGCGATAGAGCGCTTCGCCTTT
>JBBPQR010000535.1:0-10413 GCA_038092615.1 Boletus sphaerocystis | reverse complement strand
GATTGGAAGGTGAAGCATACGACAAGATCTCGGAGCAGGCCAGGCGAGCTAGTCGATAGTAAGCGATTCTTCCCTTTCCTGGGCAACAGTCTGTCACTTGGATGCGCAGTGCTCCCGCCAACGTCGGTTCCTGGGTCTCCGGAAGCGGGTGACGAACACACAATCGAACTGGTACTAGAGATGTAATGCCTAGACGGGGAAGCTGCTTTGACCCAACTCGCCAAGTCGTCCAATTGCCGGAGTATATCTCGCATGTCTTCTGGGAGGCCGTCCTTCCACACGTGGCTAGAATCCCTCTTAGAGTCGTTCATGACGTGAGTGAACACGTGTTCCTCGTTCATCTCGAGGGCAAAGGTCCTTCCAGAGCGTTTATATAAATATTCTGGATGTCCCGCACGTGGAAATGACGCTGAAGGGTCGATTGGCGGCGTCGATGAACGATACGGCCTCGGGGCATCGATGCAATCGTCTGGTGATTCGTTCTCGTGGTTTGTCGTGTTAGACGGCAACACGCCACTGGGAAACTGCGATACAAAACATGGAGGACGCAAGGGGGCGAAGTGTTAGAGACTGGCGCACATACCTGCCATGGGTCTAGCTCAAACGGATACGCAGGCAAGGACGAAAGCGCATCGGGTACGATGTAGGGACGAGCATGAGCAACCTGGACGTCCTTGAGGGGGGATCTGGAGGATGTCTTGTGCACCATTGTAGCGAGACGGTAAAAGACAAGCGTGACATGATGGTGGACAGCGGACGAGTCAGCCACCTGCTTTCGTCCGTTCTCGACGCTGCGTCCGCTCGTTCACGACACTCGTTTGCCATTCCCAATCGTCTCGGTGAGCTCGCTTTCAGTTGTTCTCGATGATGAGTTTCTTTGGATTTGCACGTCAGTCGGATCTGCGGGTCTTGGACTCTGCACAACGACGATTTTTCATGCTTGCTGATATCTCCACTTGTCGTCGTCTTACTTCGATTCTGACCAACTTTCAGAGCCTACAGCACTTTATAGAGCTCGGACCTCGTCTCATAGCTCAAGCGTTCGCCTGTCGATCAGTTTTCGTGATATCGGTCTCTCTTCGTCCCCATGTCTTCCAGCAGCAATCCAGGTGCTTCACGCACTACACTCGCGCCCTCTACCACTAACGGGACAGTAACAAAGTCCTCCGGTGGACTCGTTCCGACCAACAATGTCACGACCAAGGAGGGTGTCACCGTTCGCGCCCGCATTGATCCCACTCTCTCTGTCGAGGATGTCATCCGTCAGCTTTGCGTCAATCTCAAGGTCACCGACCCTGCAACCCATTTCGCATTGCGGGACCGTGACACCGATGAACTCGTCACAAATGACAATCTCAGAAAGAAGATCAAGAACAAGGCTCATTTGAGGTTCTTCTTTCCTCTTGATCACCTTCGCTTCGCCGCTGACTCCGTCCATCCTAGGCTAGTCAATGCTTCCCATATCGAGGCTGCAGAGATCGTCCAGAAGCTTACTTATCGAGACGAAAAGTCCCTCAGGATGTCGCTGTTCTCGTTACAGAAGCTCATCAAAGTCTGTCGTTCATTTTCTCTATCCATCAACTTCACCCATTTGCGCCTCTAGGAAGAAAAGTTTGCTCAAGAGTTTCTCAATCGTGATGGCCTCCAGGCCCTCGTCCACGTCATTTATGCCGAACACGGAAATACCCTTGCAGTACGTCTCGCCTAGTCTGTCTCGTTGTACCGTCCTCAGGGAATGCTCCAACAAGTATGCACTTACGGCAGTGCAAAATCTGATGGACCTGGGATATGGTTGGTCTACGCTCGACGACGAATTCATCTTCAAAATAGTGCAGATACTCGCATCACCCCACTCCTTAATCAACGTCTGTCGACCCGCAACAGCAATTCTGAAGAAGCTTGTAGAAGCTGACCCCATGAACGCACCCGGTCCCGTCATGCCTAGTTCAAGCAGGAGTCCACCTCAGCTGCCACCAGACTCGGTCTATAGATACGGATTCCAGTGTGTGTTCGAGCAGATGCAGAGGGGAAAAGGATCTCTGGAGACTGTCATAAATCGTTTAGGAAGCGCCGATACTGCCATGGCACTGAACAGGCATGTTTCATCCTTGAGTGTCGCCGTATATCCACTAGCTCACCATTCTTCCAGTCTGATGTTGATAAACTCACTGTTGTCTCACGTGAATGATGCCAGATGGGATGAGTTTGTTTCTGAACTTGAACAACTGAATGTCCGAAAAGCTGTCATCGTAGGTCGAATCTGCATCCTTGTACCGCTGATAACTGACAGGTGCCCACAGCGCCTCATGTCATCTCATGTTACCGACGATTTGGCATCCTGTATTCTGGACTTTCAGGCAAACATAGTCCGCGTAACCTATCGGAAGAAGACCACACTCGTAGAGCCCGAGGCAGAACCTATGCACGACTCTCTACTTCAGTACATTTGGGAAAGCAGCAAACTTCGTGAGGAGATTGATCCAGACGGCCAAGTATTCAAATGGAAGAAACTTGGATTCGGCAGTGAGAATATTATCGAAGAGTTTCAGGAAGTCGGCCTTCTTGGTCTTGATTGTCTGTTCAACTTTGTTCAAAACGATTCAGAATTCTTTTCCAAGGTATTACGCATGATTGGATTGTTGACGCATTTTCGCTCATTCGACACCAGGTCGTTTTGGAACAACTAAGCCGACCCGAGGAACGACGTTGCCCGATAGCCAGGGCATCAAACGAAATTGTAGAGCTGCTTTCAGAATACTGGGCTATCTTCGCACCAGCCTGTGCATATAATCTTCTTTGCTGCATCACTTTGGAAATCTGACAAGTCCCCCAGATTCGACGCCGACAACCTTTCAGCCATTCTTTCTCAATTTCTACAAAGTTCACGCGTTGGCAATGCAGTTTTTTTTGCGGATGTGGAGCGAAAGTGGATCAGCTAGTGATGATTTTAGTCGGATTGTTGCGCTAATTCGAAGCCAGTAGGTCTGCTGTCTCACCTTTGGTACATGCACCGACTAATTATCATCTTGCATAAGGGTCAAAGTGGCGCTACAACGAGAGAACACGAAACCTTGGCATACACTTGAACAGGACTTCTTGGAATGCGAGTATCGCGCGATCCGTGATCGTCAGATGCAAGAGCTGGAGGCGGAGGATGATCTGTTGAGCAAGGTGCCAGTCCGGTCTGTACATCATTCTG
Organism: Boletus sphaerocystis; assembly: GCA_038092615.1. Classification (NCBI taxonomy): domain Eukaryota; kingdom Fungi; phylum Basidiomycota; class Agaricomycetes; order Boletales; family Boletaceae; genus Boletus; species Boletus sphaerocystis. Next base: position 7,214 of record JBBPQR010000535.1, on the reverse strand, counting down.
CAAGCTCGGAGAGCTGTACTCATGTCAAACAGGAATCTTAAGGAAAAGCTTATGAGGGAATCCGCAGAGTTTGTCCGCCAACAACGACTACAGTGTCTGTTGCAAGGTGCCTGGTTCATCAACGGTGTTCCGCCAGCACAGACAGGAACCCTCAAGCGACCCAATGCACCGTGGAGATTTATGCGCTTGGTAGGTGCCCATTTATTTCCCTCTTACACCATGCTCACTGGAGGGCTTTAGGATAATGGCTACAAGTATTTGCACTACGTGGACAGCCCCACCAAGTTTGAAGTTCGAAGTGGATTGGAGGATCTTCCGGATCGCATCGAGATTGCCGCGATCAGCCAAATTGCGGCGGGCACATGTACTCCACCTTCTACCGCTGTGCACAATCACGTCGATCTGCCTTCTTCCATGACACCATCACCGCTCTCCTTTTCCTTGTTGACTGCCAACGAAGGCTCGTTGGCGGACCAGATTGCCACTGATCAATCTGCATGGGCAGATTGGACAGATGGTCTGAACATGCTCCGACGAGATAGCGGACATGTCACTTCCGATGAGACTGCTGGCTATATCAAAGCGCTCACGGAGATTGGTCTGAAAATCAAACTCCTTGGTATGTATTCATGCCACGCCTTTCCGATACTCTTGCGACTCAATGGACCTCCATCGCAGACCTTACTGGTGAAAAAGTCGATATACCCAGTGGGCTAGTGGCTGGTCCTCCTCCCTCCAATACCGACTTTTTCTTTTCCGACCTGCTCTAAATTTTTGTAATTGTTAATTGTAATTGTTGCCGTTCGTATTCGAGATTTTTGTTCTCGGGGTGGACAATTCAAGGAGGTAGGAAGATCAAGGTTCTACTATTAGTTGCTCGTAGAGCTTGTTACAGTACACGTTTCTGTCGTCCCATGAAAAATATATTGTTGTGGAGACAACATACGTGAACATTATGCAGTTGATGCAAGGTGAGTCAGTGATGGAAGCAGTTGATGCGAGTTATGAAGAGCATACAGGGGGATATAATAAGATATGCAGTGTGATGATATACGGGGGTTGAACCCGTAATATAATGAAATGAGTGCTGTGAGTTGGATCATTTTGGAAAAAGTTCGCCGAATACCAGGAAAAATAAGCGGAGGTCGACAAGAGCGGCACCTTAGTTCACGAGACCGTTCGTTTTTGCTACGTGATTCTGCTGTGGGTGCAATGCTGCGTACTCTTCGCCAGCTTTGAGGAATGGAACGAATATGGCGTCTGGATCCTTGAAGTCGTTATGAACCACGTTTACCAGGTAAGAATCGTTCATGATGTCCATGATGAGCTTGCGTGATGGTGACCCAGCATCATACACGTAAGCCCATTTACAACCCAACTCATAAGCCTCGTCCTAAAATCGCATCCATAAGCGTCAGATTGTATTCCCCCGATCACGAATTCAGCACTCGCCTTCCATGCCATGAAACTGATAGCCTCGACGATGGTGGGTTGGATGATCTCCTTGTTGGGGAATACACCCCAGGTGACAGCATTCGGGCCATCTGAATGAGTGTTTGTCCGTAGGTCGCCTTGCTTGTTAATGACGTAGTACGTCAAGTTGGTGTCGAGCTCAATTTGGGATATAAGCAACTCTAACAAGTCAGCGTTGACGAAGAATTCCAGGTAAGCCTAAACTCGATGTTATAAATACTCCCTTGTACCGAATAAAAGAGCGGGGAAGAGTCTGCTGACCTTTTGATAGACATAACCATTGCTTGGACCCCAGCCAAAGTTTGGATCATCACTCCTTGCCCCATTAACAGCTGGTTGGGAGTTGATGGTCAAGAAGCCAAACCGGTTCATTTTTGCCAGATTCGAAGCGATGACAGATGTCTCTGATGAAACAGGCTGATCTGACCAGGGAAGAGCAGAGAGTTGCTTCTCACAGAATCGAGCAAAGAGTTCAGCAACGTCAGAAAAAGATTTGGGCTCGGCCCAAAGCTTCAAGGCTTCCTCTTTCTGTGTTGATGGAACGAGTTCAGCGGTGCTCAGGATGAGACACGTATGACTCACGCACCGTTTGCTTCAGTGAGACACCATAGCCATCCAGTTCGCCATATGCAGGACTCCGAGAATCACCGAAACGGCCGTTAGGAAACTCGTCCCAGTTCTCAGTACGTGACAGATAAGACTTGGCCCTGTTTGCCCAGAATATGGGTCGGATGTTCTCTTGTCGACGATTTGGTGTGAGTGACTGTGAACGGCTCAAGTTAAATTTAGTGTGGGAGTGGGAATCAACGATGTACCTGTCTCCATGGCAGAGGCTTGACGGTCTCGACTCGCGGGACCAAGTTGAGTTCCTCAAGTAACATTTTAGAACCTCTCTCTAAATTCATGGTGTAGAAGTGAAGGCCCTTGATACCGAGGTCTGCATCAAGGATTTTGCGGCACATTTCCGCGACCAGCTTTGTACCTATTTCTCTGACTTTCTCGTCGTCGTTCTTGTGGGGCTCCAAGGCATCCATGAAGAGCTGAGGAATCTGGGTCTTTGCAAGACTTGTTGCCTTCAAGAAACCATTCCAAGTCTGGACGGGAGCGATTCCAGGAACAATAGGAATGGTTATCCCCGCTGCTCTGACAGATTTGACCCAGTCGATAAAGATATCGACGTCGTAGAACATCTGCGTGAATATGAAATCGACACCCTCGTCGACCTTTTCCTTGAGATACTTCATCTCAAGTTCACGCTCTTCCGGCGGAAGAAGTTGATTCTGGGGAAAACCGGGGACTGCTATGTCAAAGTAGTCACCATATTCCTTATGGATGTGTCTGACGAGATCGATTCCATGAACGAAACCACCTTCGATGGCCTCCCATTCATCTTTGCCTGCAGGGGGGTCTCCGCGGAGGGCGAGAACGTTGCGGCATCCGTGCTGCTTTGCTTCCTACACCATTGTCCTGAATTTCGGGACCAGAACGAGTGGCTGTTCGAAGGCTACTTACTCGGAGGGCAATATCGACTTTTTCTCGTGGCATGTTGGTGCACGTCAAGTGCATGCAAGTCTCGATGCCGAGTAAGCCCTGGCATGTCTTTACCATCTCCGATGTGAGATCAGAGGTGCGACCACCAGCATTCCTGCGTCAAGGTCAGCAGGGACCGCAAGAGGGATCGTAAATGGGACCTGCCAAGTAACATCAATGAATTCGGGGCCCAAGGCCCGCATGCGCTCTATACGATCGAGCAGGTTTTGGAGACCCTGAAGAGGTTAAGCGTGGGGTGGTCGCAAGATGGGTGAGCGAGTGCACACCTGAGCTGTTCTCGGAGGGAAATACTCGAAAGACCACCATATCTTTCCTTCTTTCGTGGACTGCTCAATCCTTTTGCTGATTTTCATGACGAAGGACCGTGAGGGAAATAAAGAAGCGAGGCTGGGTAATTTCTCGTGCCACTGGCGGATTTCATTCTATTGATCCATACATATCACGTGACTCAGTACCGGTGTTACATACACAGCTTGTGATACAGTTCTCATGCACTACGCACGACATAAAACACAGAAGTCGCAGCGATCATGACCGTCACCAGCACCATGATAGGAAAGTGCACCCTGCAGAACGCATGAGGCCAGAGCGCAACGCTCGACACTGGGTGCTTTACCTTGTCACACCAAGGAATGCTCTCACTCGCAGCAAGTCTTTCACTCCGCTGTGGTATTCCCAGATGGCCGCGGCGATGGTGGCCAATGCAGCGATGACCTGTATGATGGCCACAGGAAGGCCGGCTTTGCCAATGGTCTCTTTTTCGTTGCTGCTAGCAGGACCAGAGAGACGTGTTCCGAGTAGAGCAGAAGAGAAGAGAAGCATCAACAACAAGACCAACTTGAAGTGCGCTAAAAAGTTGCGCTCTAGCATGCAAAAATCGCGGACTGTGCTGCCCACTACTTCGAGTGAGAGAGCCATCGTGGCGTCTTGGGAGAAGGTGCGGATATTACAGCACGTGATCTATCCGACGCGTTGTTTGGTTCTCTGTTTGGCTCTAGTTGAGATTCAAGGCCAGTTGCTTTCTCTCGCGTCTCGCTACCATCTTACGCTCATTCACGTCCAGCCTTGTATTTCTGGCATTTACGATTCGACACGACCATTCAACTACCATGCGTTTATTCAAAAAGTTCTTTTCAATCGGTAGCAAGAAATCCAAAAAGCAGGAACCTTGCACCGAACCTCTCCAGCAGCACCTCAAGCCATCCAACGATGATGCAGAGGCAGAAGTCTGCCGCCTCTTGCGTTCCTCTTCTGGCCGATTTGGGGCACAATCGCAGCTTGGCCTTGGATCCCTGCCCCCCCTCCGTAAGTTCCCCTCAACCATTTCTCGCTTCTGGTCAATCTTAATGTTTACGTATTCAGCACACCCCATCGACTCTGTCATTCCTCATCCAAAGTCCTCGTCTACAAGCATTGCTAGTGTTTCTGCTCGTAGCACCTACTCTGTGACTATCCGTAGTCGAACCGTGCACAGCCGTACCGAGTTCCCGAATGCGTACCCTTCCATGGATGTGAGCTTTACCCCCAAACGATCACTCACAACCTCGCCCCGCCGTCGTTCCAAGAGTGTACCCATTACCCCGCGAGACAAGAGCCGACTCCTGCTTCTCCGTCAGGACCCTTCTGTAGCAAGTCTTCTGAACCACTACGATGATGATGGCCACCTCAACTCTGGTCTCTTCTCAAACACTCCTTCCCCCCGGAAGGAGGGACGTGTGCAAAGGCGTCGCACAGGATCCACTCTGAGACAGTTACTTGGACAACCATCTTCATCAGAAATAAGAAACAGCGTGGAGGGCGATATATCCTGGGCAGAAAAGTTTCTTGGGTCAGCGTCAAATGCATTCTATTGTCCCCTCGAAACTGACGAGACACTTAGGGAGACTGACGGTAATTCATCAGTATCCTCCATTGGCCCTCAGACCCCTGCCGACACTCATTTTACTCACACTCGTTTTATCGATGACCAAACTACACACTCCATTGAATGCGATACCTCAGCCACAAATCACCCAACTTTTTCCTCACTTGACGTTGAACTTAGTGTCTCCACCGACCATGCACATTCACAAGAACTCAATTCGCCTCAAGGGAACTCCATGACACCTCAACGTGCTTCTCAGATATTCGGTTTCCTTGGCGAGAAGAAGAGGGCTCGTGATGGTCCGGTTTCGAGGCTTCCCCAACTCAAGACGACTACACCCAACTATCGACGCTTTTCGGCCGAATCTTCTATTAGCGATACCAAACACTCTCAAATTCCTCTTCCCCGTCGCAGCAACACCTATACTTTCCAACCTACTTCACCTACCAGTCAGCGACATTTCCCCCCTGCCTCTGATATGAGCGGGTCTCCTTCATCACCACCCACCGCGTTTTTACTACCTCAGCTCGAGGATGAGGTATCTCAGGCGGTCGTTTCTCAGTACACAGAACAAAGCAGCCATGGACCTCGCGGACCCCGACCTCCTTCCAAAATACTCTCGCGACAGAGTACAGGGCCTCTGTCAGCTCCGTGTGGTGTCAACGAGTCTCACCCCCTGACGGAGGGTTTGGTGTCCATGCAGTCTCTATTAGGCGAGAAGCCGAATAGTGAAGACAAGCTTGCCATTGCTCGACTACATGACATGCACTCTCAGATACCCAAGTTGAGAAGCGCATCGGGTTCGTCAAGCAGCTCCGCTGGGTCGGGGCACGATCCTGTTATCAGTTTTCAACACCGGCATCCTTTTTCTTTGCAGTCCACGGCTCAGAAAAAGTCTAGGGCAACAGAGGCTAAGCCTCCAGTGAGCATTGCACCTCATGGCAAGGAGAACGACGTACTATCTCGGCTCCCCCAACCTGTCACTCCAGTTCGACCGTTTGGGCACCACGCACATCACTTGCGCGAGCCACCCTCCCCGACATCATCATCGGAGCTGTCACCTGTCGCGAAGCAAATGATGGCGAATCTGAGGCAACAGCGAATGCACGCCCGTCAGCGGGAAAGACAAACAGGTAGACTGGGCAGCAGTCAGAGTAGGATTCGGTATTGAGTTCACGCATTTTTTTCTCGTTCCTTCCTACGATTTAGCTTTGGCATTAATGAAGGATGCTTCATTAATTCGCGATGTATTTATGTCTTCTCGTTCTGTTGGTTGCTTTTGTTCTTTGCATTGCGATACCTGGACAACTTGTACTGCTCTCATACAAATGTGACCGTGCGGTGGCTTATCGGAAGATAACACCGGCCCAGTGGGCGTAAAGATGCCGCGAGGGCGCTATTTAACTCCTCTCTCACTGGTGCCACTCGCTCCGTGCGGTCCTTATCCGAAGTGCCACCCACACTGGCCCCTAGCTCCTGGTATACCAAGTCCTCCAGCGGCTCTAGCTGTCTTTTCAGATTTGGGTAGTACGAAATGACGCAGTCGTATGGAGCTGTGAGGACTGGCGTCCCGGACATTCACACCGAGCATCGTGGTGCAGGGGATAACGAAGGTTCTGCTCTGCTTGGGAGCGAAGCTGTCCTGAAACCGAGACAAGGTCACGCGAGCATTATCAGCTCTGTCAGTAACCTCTCGAACACGATCATTGGAAGCGGTGTGTCGTTTCCTGCCTTCTTAATTGTATGGTCGGAGTGACTGATGCGGCCCTCGATTCCTAGGTATGGTCACATTCCCTCTGGTCAGCTTTCTATTTGCTCCGCGTTCAAGGGTGTATGCTTACCTTGTGGATCGCTTTAGGCCATGGCATCTGCAGGTATCATCCCGGGAATAATCACATGCGCATTCTCTGGGGCGGTTGGCGGTTTTGGCTTGTACCTGCTCACTCGGTGTGCGGAATTTACCCCACACCGGCAAAGTTCGTTTTTCGCTGTCGCTCAGATCACATTCCCTCAAGCAGCTATTTTCTTCGATGCTGCCATTGCCATCAAGTGCTTTGGCGTCTCTATCAGGTATGTATTGATCCTGAGGAATATATGATGCTAATGTTTCACCAGTTATCTCATCATCATCAAGTCGTTGATGCCTAGTGTTGTCGCATCATTATTCAATGATTTGACTTCACCGGACACAAACCCGCCAGCATGGGCCTTGTCCGGTCACAACTGGGTTGCGCTCTCTATGCTGTTACTTGTACCAATTTCGTTCCTTCGCAAGCTAGACAGTTTTAGACATACAAGCTACATTGCAATGTTCTCCGTTTGTGAG
>JBBPQR010000534.1:0-10416 GCA_038092615.1 Boletus sphaerocystis | reverse complement strand
TGCCAGAGGGCGCTCAATGTTCTGCTTCTATCGACAGCGGGACTGTCGCTAACAAAGAGATCAAGTATATCTGTAGAAAGTAAGCGCTGCAAATGTTGTCACTCTACAGACGCTGAGATGCAATTCAGGTGGAAATTGAGCAAACAGAAGGAGTGGTACGGCTTCTACTCGGAGGTAAGCCCGCTCTGCGCCAAGCTGAATTCCCAGCCGACTGTTTTGGTAGCTCGCCTTGTACAAGTCAGAACAATACCTCCGGCCCCTTCAAGGGGACGTTGTTCCCCACATCATCGGCATTCATGTCATGCCTGAAGCTGTGAGCATTACCATGGAGATGCCCCACTCCTCATTCTGGATAGAGTCCTGCCCGAGCATGCCGGACGCGTTGAAGGAGAGGGTGATAGCTGCATTTGAAAGGATTCATGCACAAGGGGTCCTTCACGGCGATCCTGAGCTACGGCATATGCTCATCGGCGCCGATGGCAAGGTCATGATCATCGACTTTGGGATGAGCAGGGCAATCAGGGAACATACATCTCTCGGCATCGAGAGAGCAGAGCCTGAGGAGTTCAGACTAGAAATGCGCAAAGTCAAGTACAAGCTGGACTACATGGGAGCGCGGAAGAAGGAAGGGGATAAGGTTGACGACTACCTTCGTCGAGTTCGCAGGAACAGGAAAATATCGGAATTATGGAAACGCCGTGCCAAGGGAGAGCGCGTGGGTCCCATTCCGCAGTATGAAGAGGACCCCGAAGAATATGGACTGGATCCTCCTGTGAATGCGCAGGACTTTCAGGAAGACTGGATTACGGCTTCAGACGATAGGCCGATGCGTATCGTCGTCCCGGGTCAGACGCCGGAACAAGTCGCGAACCAGGTGCAAGCACTCCTGCTGAGACTAGAAGAGATGTGCTCTGCCTCCCCCTCCCCCTCTGCGCTGAGACCCGATTCTCCGTGTTCTTCACCGACCAGACATCGCCATGATGAGAACCATCCTCGGTTGTACCGAGGGCATCCAGCGCGTCCCAAGAGGCGTCAGTCGAGACAGGTCGCTGAGCATAGTAGCCCGTCGCAGAGATGCGAGGATGACCTGATTCCGCTGTCTGCGAGGCACATTGAGGGTACCTCGAGGCGGCGTGACTACATTCGCCACAAACAGCTCAGAAACACGTACATCTCGTCGCTTTCAGGTAATCCGAGCACGGCACCGGCATTTCCTAGTTCGATTGACGTTCCAGAAAACCCGAGAAGCCTCAGACCAGAGGAGTGCCAGCGGATACAAGAGTCAAGACGTCAGGCGATGCTGCAATATTCGAGGGCACCCAAGGGTATTCTGAAAAGAAGACGAGACGAGGAGGAGACTGCCGAGCCCAACAACGAGGTGGGTGCCGCGGAGCATCTGCCACGCAAGAAGCTTCGTTTCTCGGAGCAGTTGGTGCCTCGTACATCATTCCCTGGATTGATGAGCAGTCGGCGGTCAGGGGTTACCATGTACTCGCGGGCTTACAAGCGCCTCATGATACGCACCGCGCGACCGGAGTTGGTTGATTTAACACTCCCGTCGTTTAGAACGTTATCTATGCTCGTCGGATCATTGATGCCATGGGTTCATTGTTAGATATCGCCTGTTGCATGTTTTTAAATTTTTTGTTGGGCCTCACACGACCTCGTAAGCGGCTCGCTAGATACCCCGAGCAAGATCAGAAGAGAATCTCGGTTATGACCACAGGCACAAGTATCGCAACAGTAACTTGATCCGGATTACCCCGTCGGTGCGTGCATCGGTGTACACATGATGACGCAGCCGAGTAGGAGACTGGTGTTGGCACGGGTAACACGCACGCTCGTCTCGATCCATAACGACGACGCGAGACGATCAACGACACCGCCAACATCGACGTGTCTTATCTGTGTGGTAACAAACTAACCGGACAGGCTGTGCAGTCACTCCCGCAAATGGCTCAATGCCAAGGCCCGGTTTGTCTGCTCGGAACTTTCAGCAGCACTGCCACACATATCCACCGATACTTATATACTATGTTGCTCCATCCTCTCGCTCCCCATCTTCCCCCTCCACCGGGTCCCCAGAGATGGCCTCCGAAAAACACATCGTATCAGCCTCTCACAAAGACATTTCCGACTCCTCCTTGAAAGATGAAGAGTTCGCCACCCCAGTTCAACCACAACGTCTCCACAGGCAGCTCAAGAATCGACATGTCGCCATGATCAGGTATGCCCCCCTCTGTCCCCACGCGACTCGCCCTCATGTCCGTGCAGTATTGGTGGTGTCATCGGCACCGGCCTTTTCGTCGGGACCGCCAACTCCCTTAGAGAGGGTGGACCGGCCGGTCTCTTTCTTGGCTACATCACAATGGGCTCAATCGTCTTCTCGGTCATGGTGTGTCATGTCCTCTTCTGGAAACACTCTAGTCTACATACCCTGCAAGATCTCCTTGGGTGAAATGGTTGCGTACCTGCCCATTGCAGGTGGTCATATCAAACTTTCCGAACGATTCGTCAATCCTGCCATGTCCTTTGCGATGGGCTGGAATTATTGGTACAACTGGTTGATCACTGGTATTTTCTTCTTCTTCCCTTGCTGCTTTCTTCGTCTGATTTGCCTCCTCAGCTCCTGGTGGATACTCATTACTCTTCATCTTGTGATGCCATCTCACAGACACGTGTTATAGCCGAATTGTCCGCTTCTGCTCTTTTGATCAACTACTGGCACCCAAACGTCAATAACGCTGTCTGGGTGCTAATGTGTATGGTCGTCGTCATCACCATCAACATGTTAGGTGCTGGCGCCTATGGAGAGGCCGAGTTTTGTTTCGCGTCAGTGATCATCCAACCTCATTCGTTTCCACTTACAAATCCACTTGCTAGTCTCATCAAGGTAGTCGCAATCACAGGACTCATCATATTGGGTATCATCCTTGACCTCGGAGGCGGCCCCGACCACGATCGTATCGGTTTCCGCTACTGGAAGGACCCAGGTGCTTTTGCTCAATACCTAAATATTCCTGGTGCAAAGGGCCGGTTCCTCGGATGGTGGGCGGTCCTCGACAACGCTGCTTTCTCTTTCATTGGCACTGAGATCGTCGCTGTAAGTCAAGTCCTTTAATCCCAGTTCCTCTTGCTCACTTTCCCAGATCGCGGCTGGTGAGACGAAGAACCCGCGTCGCAACCTTCCCAGAGCAATTCGCCGTGTGTATATCCGTATTCTCCTGTTCTATATTCTCGGCACTTTCGTGATCGGTCTGCTCGTTCCTTTCAACAACCCTCAACTGCAACTCGCAAGTGGAACTGCAGCTTCGCCGTTCGTTATTGCAATCGAAACTGCTGGGATTCATTCACTGCCTTCCGTGAGTAATGGCGCAACTAGTTTGCCACACATATTCATTGCAAGTCAGATCATCAATGCCTGTTTGTTAACTTCAGCATGGTCAGCCGCATCAAGTGACCTGTACACCTCCTCGCGTGCTCTCTGTGCGTTCTCCACTGCTCCCCGATTATATCGGTCAACTCAGTATTTGGATAAACAGATGGCTTGGCGGTTTCTGGTAATGCACCGAAATTCTTCGCGAAGACGTCCAAGTCTGGTCTCCCCTACGTTTCTGTCATTTTCTGTGCATTGTTCACTCTCCTCGCCTTCATGGCTGTATCTACCGGTGCTGGAAAGGTCTTTGACTGGCTTGCCAACATGACAGCCATTGCCGGCCTCGTGACCTGGTTTGGTATATGTATCACCTATATTCGCTTCTACCAGGGTCTGAAGGCACAAGGCATCGATCGTAAGACTCTTCCATACCACACTCCCTTCCAACCATTTGCCGCTTGGTACGGGGGTGTCGCGTGCTTTATCATCTGTTTGGTATGTCTCGCATGTGACTCTTCAGTGAAAAATTTGGTTTACATATTTTTTCTAGTTCAATGGCTGGAGTGTGTTCCTCAAGGACAATTGGGACACTGCAACCTTTGTCACAAGCTATCTCCCTTTCATCCTATTCCCTATCCTATATGTCGGAGCCAGAATCTACTACCGCACCCCACCCGTCCAGCCAGAGGATATGGACTTCGTGTCCGACATCGCGCAGATCGAGGCCGATGAAACCCCTGATCTCCCACCAAAAAATAAGGTGGAGGCTTTCTGGATGTGGCTGGTGAGCTTTGCAGTGTTGTCAGCTTTCTTCAAACGTCTCACGCATTTTGAACAAGATGTAACATGTGCCACGAAAAAGAGATTATTGACATTCCATCATACCCTTCTACATGCAATCTTGCTTGATCTGATACTATCATGCCACCCACTGCGTTTGCAATAAATTTAAAGTAGCACTTGAACAGCTTGTCCCGTCTGTCTTTGGTACGGTACAGTTAGATGCAGAAATGTCTTTTCGAGCGCGATTCACTCAAAGGTTGATATGCCCAGCGCATCATTATGTAATTTCTGGTACCAAAAAAAACTTGGCTAAGCCAAATCTAATTAACGGCGTGGTTACGATGCCGAAGGAGCCCCACCTCATATCATTCGTTCTCGCTACCGATTGACTCGAGAGCTCTCGGAAGCGTTTCATTATTTTTGTGGGTATTTTCGTGCGCTGTAAGCACATTGACACGAACAATTATGAGTTGCGGTGCGGTCCAATTCACAACTCCGGTATATATGATAGTACTTCTTTCTTAGGATCCTTGAATTTTGACTTCTACTTTACCTGAGTTACGAAAGAAGAGAGGGAACAATGTGGCTGATACAGTAGAAAAGATGACGCGTAACACGATGCAAGTGAACTTAATGATTGTATATATACGAGGCCGACCCGGGCCTTGCCAACAGGGGAGCTCAACTGGCAGAATCGGTGTAATCAGAGTTGCGCTCAAACGAGAAATACTGTGTGGGTGAGTGTTCGTTGTTTATGCTTTGGATGAAGGGATGTGAAGGTTGATAGCTAAGCTCTGGTGTTAGTGCTGTTATGCTTGAGTCAAATCGAGACTTCCATTACCTCTAAACCAATTCAAGGCTTCCGAGGGAGAGGGCGCATCAAAATAGAGAATAGCTTTGTTATCGACGATCCGCAGTGCTGCGATCAATCTGGGTTAGCCCCATTTCCGTCCTCAAATATGAATATATCTTACAGTTGCCATGAACAATACTAGCCGGCTGTGGCAAAGTTTGCATACGAAGGACTGCCCAGAGGTCCACGAAGGACATGGGGTCTCTGCCCTCACTCGGATCACGACAAAGAACCAGAAGGTCATTGCAAAGAATACCGATCAGAGGTCGAGGGGTCAATTCAGGGGCCAGACAGTCAACCTGCACAGCAGAAACATCGCCCTGAGCATTGACAGTCTCAAATGATACCACGGTCTTGCGGACGACGCGAGTCAACATCAGTGGACCATCCATGATGAGACGTCTTTCCAAGAGTCAATAACGGTGAGACGGCAGCGACGGTGATGCTTACCGATGAGGTTGCACTAGCGGACTGGGGAACTTGCCTCGAATTCTGCTTTGCCATTGCACCAGTTTCCGTCGAGTTTCGGACTCCCGCTTTCCTTCGTTCATGTTATTCGCAAGCAATGATATCTCAGCTAGCGCCCTATCGAGTGCGTCGTCCATGAATGAGTAAGTAGGTGGGGTACTTCGGCTCAGCTCTTCAAGCTGTGAAGCCGTTAACGTTTGGTCGAAGCGCAGGAATATTATTGCAACTCACAAGCAATCGATATCGGGGTATCCTTTGAACAGGCAAGAGTAGATAACCTTCCATGTTAAGTTGGGAGTGACGAGGGTTTACGCGGCAGCGTTTGAGGAATGTCTTGATGCGTTTTTTTTGACCAGACGTCAGGTTAGCCATCAAGTCACTCGCAGGGTTAGGATGGGAAATGGCAGTGTTAGAAAGGACGTTGCTGATCGACGCAGATCCTGGACTGGTGTTCCCTGCTGGTGCTCTGTCTGTTGTCCAGTATTTGATTCTTTGCACAGAGTTATCAAAATTACTGGAGGGGGGCAAATCAGCAGAGCCACCTCACTGTCATAAATAGTAACGTACTTGATGTAGGAAGAATACATTTTCATGAATGCAGCATGTTTCAAGAAAATGCCTGCGACTCTCTTTGTGACTTCGATCGAGAGTTGGCCATCTGCATCGAGCTCCTCGCCGTCAGGCGGGCGCGTCATTAAAGGTGTCGCGGCTTCTTCCAGGGCAGGAAGGAAGCTCTCTTTATGAAATGAGAACAGGGCGTCAATACCGCTGAAGACAATCTTCCGCTCCGATGCAGGGACGACAGTTTCTTTGCCGGAACCAACACCGCTGATGAGGTTAACTGGGGCTGCACTAGGCTTCACGTAAATGTCAACCAGTTCTTGCAATCCTTTGACATAAGTTCTTTCGGTCCTTTGCAAGATGTTAGCTTTACGTTGAGAAATATCCAACTTGAACATACTCCACGATCTCTCGAATGACGAGGGCCCGCTTCCCCTTATCATCCTTGTATTTTCGTTCCTCGGAGGAGCCAGTGCTATCGGTAGTTGCAACGCTGATGGTCTGCGAAGTCGTCCCACTCCTCAGCCCTGCCATCGCTTCCAGAGACCGCAGTTGGCCAGATATCGAAGCAGCCCGAGAGATCGTGCTTTCAGAGTTTGCTCTCTCTACGACAGTAGGTCTTCGAGAACGCGGAATACCGAGCAAGTCCTCCGGTGATCCCCCATACATTGACAAAGTAGTACCTTGGGAGAGGCTCAAATCATTCATATCCTTCAGATATGCCATTATGGAACGTAAAGCCCGCGTATAAGCTTCTCTCTCTCTTTCTTCTTCCCTGCGTGCGACAAAATCATCCGCGTCAACAGCTGAATTTGTACGCGGACTAGCTGCTGGCCCATCCATTTCACCGATGTTAGCGGCTTGAGCAGGATGGGTCGGAGAAGGTACGACCGGGTTTGTTACCGCACTTCCATCCACAGGCAGAAAACTCCGCCGCTTGGAGGCTCGCGGAGAAGACGTTGGAGCGAGGAACTTGCCCATATTCGTTGACTCTAAAGGTATATGTGGGGAGACTGCGAGTCCTTCCTCGCTTATGGGCAACGACAGGAAGACGCTCTGAGTGGGGTTGGGTATGGGACCCAAGGATCCACTTGTTGAGAATCGAACATCGATCTGAGGTAACGTGTTTGTTGGCGGGCTTGTGACAACGACATCATGGCGCGATGGACGACCATGAGGGGTGTTTGCGCGAGAAGTCGTGGGGGAATCGGCTCTCATCTTCCCCATTGACATCTTCTTTAAGAATCCCCAGCGTCCTCGAGAGGCTGTCTGTCGGTCTACTGGACTGGGTGTTGCCTGCTGAGGTTGTGCGAGACGAGGCGGCGAGGTAGGAGGAGAAGCGAAGGAGGAGCGGGTCGATCCCGCGGTATCAGTCTCCGCACCCTCCCAGGTGACATCGAAGAGGCTTTTCGAGTGAGCAGACCGGGAAATACCACGGGTAGGTGTAAGGGCTGAAACACCCAGGCTCGCGTAACGCGTCGGAATGATAAGTCGATCTGATTCGGACGACTCTCTCGTGATGCTGAGCAGGTTAGAGCTAGAAGCCGAGGCAGAGTAGGGCAACATAGTTGGCCGTTCAGGCGTCGCGATCGAGAGATCCTCTGCTAACCCACGGGGTCGCTCGAAACTCGTGCGGAGTTCTCCCGCGCTCTTCATCTTCCGGAGTTCATGATCAGTTCCATGTTTTGATTCATCCAGGTGGCGCTTTGATGACTTGGGGTTATCAAAGAGGGTCCCCGTACGTGGGCGTGACTTGGACTGATAAGGTCGGTTTGGTGCAGTTTTTGTGCGCACAAGGCCACGATCGGGGACGGGAGGGACGGGAGGCAAGATGGTAGGGGAAGTGGTGGATCGCTCAAGAGGAGGCGCTCGGACCGGCATGATGGTGTCATCCTCGGGGAAGTGTGCAAAACATCCATCGGGGTCAGCGCTGCGAGGATTTGAATCCGTATCGGTCTCAGTCCCAGGAGAAGAGCCAGGTACAGAAGCAGATGGTAAAGGGAAGGAAGGCGTCGAGGGTGGATAAAGCGGCGTGGCAGGGACCTTGGAGAGAAGCGGGTCTACCAAAGCTTGCCATGGTCCCTGAAACGGGTTGCCGTCAAGATATAGTTCTTGTAAGAGCGGTAAAAGACACAGCCAACTAGGAAGGGCATTCAATTTGTTTCTTCGGATGCTAAGAGTGTGGAGATGATCGAGCGCAGAGAGTGAGTCTGGTAATGTGCCAATTCCGGTAGCATCCGCAATGAGTACGCGCAATGCTATCAGATGGGACAAAAAAACTGGCAACACGCGCAGCGGGTTGGATGCAACATTGAGCTCTTCAAGATTCTCGCAGGCAGCGAGTGCAGGAGGTAAGGCAACGAGGAAGTTGGCAGAGATGTCCAGTGCCAAAAGAGAATGACAAGTTTGAGGTAGCGTGTTTGTGAGGAAAGCAGGAATTGAGTTGGGGGTGTTGGAAGAACCAATGAGGAGATGAGTGGTGCCTGAAATATATGCTAGCATCAGCAAGACGGCGATCAGATGTTGTATACCAGCGCACCAGGTTCAACTTTGAGCTGTACGATCGGAATCCCGTCCCCTTTGACGATGAGCCCTCGCCCTTCCTCGGCGACCACCATCGCAGACGTTCGCTCTTCGCCCTTGCCCTCATTCCCGTCCTCGTCGTCACCGAAGTCATCTGTGTCATCCCCACTCGTTAAGCCAACTTCATCCCTCTCATCGACGGTCTGCCAAGCCATGTCAAAACTAGGATTTTCCCGAAGCCGGGGAATCCCCGCCTCGTGTAGACTGCTGGTGTTGCTGAGCCCGATGGAAGAAGATCTCGATCTAATGCTGGCGGAATATTCAGACCACCGCGCTTGATCTATTGGAGTTCTTCCAGCTGCGGAGGTGCCACCCTCTCCGGCTAGTACCCTGGCAACATCATCGGAGGTGATTCCGACGGCAATGCCAACTTCGTCGTCGTCTCCGGACACTATTTGCACGTGGCCGGGATCACTCGTGGCCAAGGCACTCCCTGAGCTCGTGTACGCGGAGGAGCGCGTCGAGGGAGAGGAAGAGCTCGCGGAGGAGAGGGAGGGGAGGGTTGAGGACAGCCTATCTGACGTATGGGAGTAGGGCAAGCGCTGGGGGTACGGATCGGGGAAATGCGAAGGGTCTATAGAGGACACTTTTGGGGGGCGTGCGAAAGACCTTGGAGGGGAAGAGTCGGAACGGAAGGAAGCGTCGGTCTCGGACACGGACCTAGCGAGAGCTGAACGGGAGAACGAAAACGAGTGGGATGGGACTGCCGAGGTGGGGTCGGGGGATGGCTCAAGCGCGACGGGATCTGCGGCTATCATTGCGGTGTGAGGATGATTTTGAGCAGGAGCGGGGGGAGAAGCTCGTGAGGAAAGAGAAGGAGGCAATGCGGCAGAGGGAGCGGTGAGAAAATCTAGATCTCGAAACGAGTTAGCGTGAAAGAAATGGAAGCAAAGTGGCAGGTCGTGGTAAACAAATACATGCTACAGTAACGAGGTCCCACCGGTCGGACAAAGACAAGCGTGTATGGAAACGGGGTGGATGCTTACCGGTGTGGTTGTCTATCCAGCTCGTCGGACGGAGTGACTGGTGGTGAGCATCCATGTCGGAGGCGCTGATCGATAGCGTGTGCTTGAGAGCGGCTGTCAGTGGAGGGAGCGGAAGGGGTTTGTCATGAACATTGAGAAAGGATGGGGAACTTGGCGCAGATGCGGATTTTTTTGCAGAGGGGAGAAGGGCGCGGGGATGGGGACTCGGATACCTGCAACACTTGACTCAGACGTCGAGCGGGCGACCGTTTCGCGACTTACATGGCTGCCCTCCACGTCGACCGTCCAAAGAGACAAGAAAAATTCAGACAAGACGTCGCTCATACACTCATTTATGTAAATTCTTGGTCTCGACCTTTTCCCAAGACATGCTCGCTCGGATGACTGTACAGCTTTTAGCCGCCTCCCACCGTACTACCAGTTAGCAATGGTTAGCCCACATTGTATTTCTTGATCACCAATAAACCTGAGACAGATCACTATCCCTCAAACTCCGAGGGTTCTGTACCTGACTTTCTCAGCTCTGAGACTGATGGCACAAGCTTTGAAACATGGCAGCATGACAGCCCATGCTCGCAAGTCGTTTCCAACGTCACCTTCCTGTCGTCGAGACTCGACAGCATGTCTTGCTCAACCGGTATTGATAGTCAGCTACCGCCCTGTCGCAGTCGTGTGAATCACCTTGTTAAAAGTCGTACAAATCAGGTTTCTCCGCATGAAAGGCTACCTTCTTCTTTGCCTTCAACTTTCGAGTCGGACCCGACTCGGTGTTCTGCGGTGATCCATGTCCCTCCAACGAGCGGCTC
>JBBPQR010000533.1:0-10416 GCA_038092615.1 Boletus sphaerocystis | reverse complement strand
TATGATACTAAGGTGCTTTAGGGTAGGTCGTCTGAGTCCTAAATACTTGAGGGCCGGTGTGAGAATGAAAGAGATAAGGGAATATGAGGGAGACGCAAGGTAACCGTGAGGCGTGACATCATAGATAAGACGAGAGTCTGGACTAGGTCTAGACTCGAGTCACGTGTTGTCCCACGGTCACGTGTGAGGTCACGTGACGAAGAAGAGCAGAATGTCACGTGATCTGGAAAGGGGTAAGTCAGGTGACTTGGTCACGTGACTGCGAAGGTGAAAATCGACTAAGTCCGATAAGATGAAGAAAGGTGAAAATACGTAGCGTTAGGTCCTGAACTATAACATGTATCGCTATGGACTTCAATGTAGACCTCTTGCAATCGCCTCTCCCTACCCTCACCTGCACCACTATGTCTCCACTGCCTGACCCGACTCCTCTTTGGGCCGACATTTACAAAGAACTTTGTGAGGTCCTACTGGCACGTAAACTGGAGGTCGACCTTCACTGTGAACCTCTGGCGGGTTCCAACGTGATTGCTGCCATCCACCATCGCATCGCCTGCCTTGCTTCGCTTGAAGACCTCCGTCAGTGTGACCTCGCCATGAAGGATGCATACTGCGACCGTTTTCCGGATGATATTCCTCACTGCGACTCACTGCCCGATGATGTTCTATTTTGTGTCCAACCCCGTGACGCCAACAAACTGATTCAGCTCCGTTCCTATGACTGTCCCAAAAAGTATCGCGATGCGTGGCACACCCTGCTGCAACAACATATTGCTGCCGGTCGCCTTCGTCCATCCAATAGCGAACACTCTTCACCTTCTTTCATCATTCCTAAAGCTAACCCCACCGTCCTGCTGCGTTGAGTCAACGACTCCCGTGTCCTCAATAAGAATACGATTCCGGACAACCATCCCCTGCCCCGCATTGATGAAATCCTTCGTGATTGCACCAAAGGTAAAATTTTTGGAAAGATTGATATGACTAACTCATTCTTTCAGACGAAAGTTCACCCTGACGATATCAAATGGCTCGCTACGCATACCCCCTGGGGACTGTATGAATGGATGGTGATGCCAATGGGCGTTCGCAATGCCCCCGCCGTTCACCAACATCGCATGTGCTCTGCGCTCCGCCATTTGATTGGTAGGGTTTGCCATGTTTATCTGGACGACATCATTATCTGGTCGCAAACAGTCGAGGAACATGACCACAATGTCCGGCTTGTGCTCAATGCCCTACGCGCCGCACATCTTTTCTGTTCCCTCAAGAAAACCTCCCTCTTCAATAATGAGGTGAAGTTCCTCGGCCATGTCATCTCCGCACGCAGCATTGAACCGAATTCCTCGAAGGTCACGCACATTTTGGACTGGCCGCGTCCTCGCTCTGCCGGTGAGGTACGGTCCTTCCTCGGTCTTGTTCAATACCTCGCAGATCATCTCCCGGACCTTGCCAAATTTACCCAGACGCTCAATCCCCTCACCATGAAGGCAGCCGAACTCCAATTCCCCAACTGGACGTCCCTCCATCAAGAGGCCTTTGATGGCATCAAAACGCTCGTCACCAGCCCCGTCTGCCTCACAACGATTGACCACGACAACCCTGGCGACAACAAGATCTTCGTCACCACGGATGCCTCTGACTTCCGTACAGGCGCTGTCCTTTCCTGGGGCCCAGACTGGAAATCCTCGCGCCTGGTTGCATTCGACTCTAGCCCTCTCCACACAGCTGAACTCAACTACCTGGTTCACGAAAAAGAATTACTGGCTATCATTCGTGCCCTGAAGAAGTGGTGACTCGAACTCCTTGGTGTGCCAGTCACTGTCTTTACTGACCACCACACTCTCCAGAACTTCGCTACCCAATGCGATCTGTCCTGCCGTCAACCTCATTGGGCGGAATACCTTTCACAATACGACCTTGACATCCAATATATCCGCGGGGAGGACAACCTGGCAGCAGATGCCCTGTCACACCATCGCAACAATCCGTCTTCTCTGCTGTCTGACCAACCAGATGTACTCCACCATGTCTCTAACATCGCATCGCCCCTCACCCAGCCTTGCCTGGGTGAGGTAACCATCACCGTGGTCGACCTGACCCAGAGTTCACTTGATCACGACTGCTCCCTCACACTTGAAATATTACAAGGATACACTGACGATCCATATTGCAGAAAATTGTTCTCCCTTCTTGGGTCGTTGCCCGGCCTCGTCGAACGGGACGGACTACTTTACCTTGCCGATCGCCTGGTTATCCCTCGGGTCAACACACTCCATGAACAACTTTTCCACCTCGCTCACGATGCCGCAGGCCACTTTGGCGCTGACAAAACTTACGCTTCCCTGCGTGGCTCCTTCTATTGGCCTAACATGTGGCGTGATTTGGTTGACGCTTATATTCCCAGCTGCTCTGTGTGCATGCGCAATAAATCCCCCACCACTGCCCCCGCTGGGCCTCTCCACCCTCTGCCCGTGCCTGATGCGCGGGGGGATTCGGTCGCTATCAACTTCATCGGGCCCTTGCCAGAGGACCAAGGCTACAACATGCTCATATCCATGACGGATCGTCTTGGCGCCGACATTCATCTGGTCCTGTGTTGTGACACACTTATGGCACAACAATTTGTGACATTATTTTTTGACCACTGGTACTGCGAGAACGGTCTCCCACGGGACATTATCTCCGACCGCGATAAGCTTTTCCTTTCTAAATTTTGGCAGTGTTTGCATAAACTCACTGGTGTGTCCTTGAAGATGTCCAGCTCTTACCACCCCCAAACGGATGGAGCTAGCGAATGGACCAATAAAACTATCAACCAAACACTGCACTTCCTCGTCGCTTGCGATCAGACCAGCTGGGTAAAGGCCCTGCCGCATGTTTGCTTCTACCTCATGAATTCCATCAATGCCAGCACCGGCTTCTCGCCCTTCCAACTCCACTTGGGATGTTTGCCCCGCATGATTCCTCCCCTTCACGCTCCCCCTCCCATCACTGACCCAGACGCCTTTGATGCCCACAGCTTCCTAACTTGCCTTGAACTCTCCATTCTCGAGGCTCGTGACAACCTCACCACGGCAAAGGTGTTGCAGGCCGCCACGGCAAATCAACATCGCTCTGCGGAGCCTGCTTACGCAGTCAGTGACCTCGTGCTGCTCTCTACCAAGAACCGTCGTTGCAATTACCTGGCCAGTGGTGATCGCTGCGTCGCAAAGTTCATGCCCCGCTTTGATGGCCCGTACCAGATTCTTGTGGCGGATCCTTCCACTTCCACTTACATGTTGGAACTGCCCCCCACTTCTCACCTCTCTCCGACCTTCCACGTTAGCCAATTGCGCACCTTCCACCCCAACGATTCCACCCTTTTCGCTGCTTGCACCCCCCCTCGACCTGATCCCATCCTCATCCATGATGGCAAGCTCGAGCACTGCATTGATCGAATCATTGATGAGCGCTGTGTGGGCTGTGGACGCCAGTACCTTGTCCGTTGGGAAGGCTTTGGTCCGGAGGACGATGAATGGTTGCGACAAAAGGACCTTGTGGATTGTCAGGCCTTAGATGTTTGGGAGGCACGTTTTGCTTCATAGGGTGGGCAGGTGTAAGCCCGCCATAGGCTTACTACGCTGTATTCCATCCAGCATACCATCTTCACCGATGACGTAGCATACTCGCCGGTATATATACCCTCGCACTACTGTGTACATTCATTCCTTTTTCCCCCCTTCTTTCTCCTTCACAATATACGCTCATCCACTTCATCTCTCTGCGTGAATGCTCTCCTTAGTGTTCCCGTCTTCCCACGACGGGCTTCCATTCTGGAGTTGCTTGGAGTTGCTTATGGGTGTTTTGTCCAATGGGAGATTTGCAAAGTGTTGTTAAAAGAGTACGTTAAGAATATGTTATATGGAAAGCCTAACACGCATGCTCACCCTTGCCGCCTGGCTGCTTCTTTTGCAGCCGATTTTTCTAAGTTTAGTCATATGTGTTTGGGGGACATGGGACATCGCTACGTTGCATTGATTGTAAGCTTTCATAGATTTAAAAAATGGTAAATATGGAAGATGGTGATAGCACCGTAGTAGTCCTTGCTTGTACGCTGAGGGTCACCATCAATCTCATCATTGTCAATCCAATAAAGGTACAGCACAAGAAAGGATTTTTGTATGTCATATCAATGTACCAGTGATTCACCTTCCGAGTCCCGTGGCTCATCATTGTGTTCAAACTCCTTCAGTCCAAAAGCTGGCCAGTGACAGTAATAATTACAGATATGTTTTTCCTTGAACATTTTCACCCCACTGGTAAGGTTGCCGTCTCCGAACATATCTTGTCCGAGTCCAAGGGACCTGGCAAGTAATTGGTTACATAAGATGACAGCATGATTTGAAATGTCTACTTACAGGTCAGTCAAAATCTGGGGATCTGTCAGCAGCAATGAATTCCCTAGGTCCTGGTCACTGACGGAATACAGTGTATATGATGCGAAGGACTTACCCTGATAGTCTGATATAAAAGCCAGCCCCTTAGTCTTCATATACTGGACATGCTGCGTGAAAATTAGGAACTTTGCAATATCATACCAGGTATGTCAACTCTAGTATCAAACTTTGTTTTGTATCATCTGGTGACGTTAACTTAAAGGCCCTCCCTCATGGTATTCCCAAACTCATTTTCACATCATCTGAGGACTTTGGTGCTCTTGATTTCAAGGTAAGTCTCACTATCTTCTCTGGCTAGTACAATACATCATGATACTAGCTAATGCATTCCACTAGGTGACGATAGATCCCACAGCGCTGGGTTATGTCCACAACCTTTATGTGAATCCATCTCACCTAGTATTTGATCTGATCCCAGAACCCATCAGTGTAATGCTTGATGATATCTACATTATGCTCAACATCCTGACATTACTCGAACATCAATCTGGGATGTGTATCTAGATCTTTTGCATCAAATTTAGGACGCTCCTCCTCAAGCTGCTGCTCCTTCTTTAGAGCCATTCCTTGACGACGATACACTGCCATTGCTCGAGGATCATGTGGACTTACCATTCTAAGAAGACGCTGATGGGTACTACTATATGGGGGGTGTAGGTAGGGGTCTAGGCATGCGTATGTACCCACATGCTATCCATTCTTCTCTGCACTAATGTTCCCTGCATACAGATAATAGTACTGATCTTTGAAGACTGGAAGAACTGGATGCTGATGATAAAGTGGCTGCTCAGATGATTGAGGTTGGTCCTGATGCAGTAGTTGCTAGGTTTTCGGATGAGGATGAGGATGACATTAACGATGACTAATTTCAATGCAAAACCTTTGTTGGATCAACGATGATGGGATTGACAGTGACTCTTGGCGTATAAGTGGACTATTATGGTTGGATCTGAAATACAATTTGGCATATACAAAACCTTTATTGACATTGTACCATTTTTTAAATCTACAAAAGCTTATAATCAATGCAACATAGCGGTGTCTCATGTCCCCAAACACATATAACTAAACTTAGAAAAATCAACCACAAAAGAAGCAGCCGGGCGGCAAGGGTGAGCATGCGTGTTAGGCTTTCCATGATGTTACTGTTGAGCTTTGCAGATGGGGGCACATATTCACTGATGGTAAAAAAACTGTCTGCAATTTCCTTCCTGCATTGTTGGACTGCTTGAGTGTGAATCCGATCAAGTGCAGCATGGAGTGTTATTGGACTTACCTTATGAATGATCTTCTTATCTTATCTTATCAGATAATGTCACATGATCTTATCTAGTCATGTGACTGGACTGTCATTTAGATCTTATCTATTACCCCTAGGTACATCACATGACCTGGCACGTGACATGCTGACACACAGGTCTGGGCTGACGACGTCATAGTCTAGGTAATGATGTCATCATGACATCATACCTCATGTCTACCGCATGGACTCCTAGTTTACCAGCCCTACATTGAGTACTCACACCTGCCCTTAACCGTATTCTACATATATATACGACTCCCTGTACTCGATAGTCCTCCAGTCTATTCACTTGGTTCTTACCCAGTTCCCTACGTCTGAACTGCCTGAGCACTACAGTGAAGATGGCTGCCTTTCCCTTCTTGCCAGTTATGCTACTGTAAAAGGCATCCTCTCACATGACGTCACACGTGTACTCCTCACTGCTTATTCTATTGACCTTGATGGTCCCCTCGTCGCTGACTATGTTGCAGTAGTGCTCTGTAACGTGGAGTGGAGTGGTGTTATGTGGACGTGTTGACCGTGACAGATCCTGTCTGTGGTGGATGGCAGCCTAAGCTTGCTGAGGCACGAGGCTGCATAGTCTTAGCGAGGTCGGACGAAGTGAGAATAAGTATCACACAGGTGAAAATGGGGGTGAGAGTGTGTGGTTCTCTCTAATTTGCATTGCACTGTATTCTATGATATACACCCAATCTAATATTTCAAACTATGTCTCAGTGCGCTTGGGCCAAGTGTAGCTTGTCCTTGTTTGGTGCTACCTTGACCTTAACACTCCCCCTCAAGCCTAATGAAGGCTGAGAGTGTGTGTGAACTGTTGGTGTTTTGCCTGGTCAAGGGCTTTGGTAAATATATCAGTGGTCATATGATCAGTCCAATAGTCATTGACATCAATACTACCATTTTGCATGTGCTGTTGTGTCCTGAGAAATTTTAGTCTAAAATGGGTTGTATGCTAATGGAATTTTCTGTTGGTTGCAATTGCAATGGCTGATCTGTTATCAGCATATAGCTTTATTGGCTGCTTTGACTCATACCCCAATTCTGTGTATAGGTCTCTTAACCATATTGTTTGTCTTGTAGTGTATGCCATCAAAATAAACACTGATTCCATAGTGCAAGTTGTTGAGATTTAACCTTAGCACTATGATTGTGGTTAAACTAGACTGATGCATAACTAACACTTATGCAATATTAACATTACTAATCATCTATTAGTCACTGATTGGTCTAGACTCGTCCTTAGATTATCTAATCTCACCATGTGATCTTATCTATCACATGAGGCACTTACACTATTCATATTGATCAGAATGATACAATGGAATCGTATCATTCTTACTCATCATATGAGTCTTTATTTCCATTAGATAATATCTTTACCATAGATAAGAGCATTATCTGCTATTTGCTAGAATACTTTAGAACATTCTAGGAATATACATAGATACAAACATCTTTGTATGTATTTAAGAAAAGCCCTTATGGCTTATCTTATCTTAATGAGTTATCTTCTAATTTGTTCTATCTGCTCCCTAAGCAAAACACTTGATTTAACCAATGTTTCACCTATTCCAAGTGAGTGATCCCACTTAAGACTATCTCTACTCCTCTTTCCCTTGTGTAACACTTTGAGGTACTACTTGTACTTCAAAAAGTTATGAGCTCTACCTAGACAAATGGAGTTTGTCTTTTGATATCACAATGCCTCCTATTGTCTCACATGGTGAACATTGGTTCATGACCATGATCCAAGAAGTCCTAGTTGTCTTTCTTTTCATTTATCAGATGATCAGAGTTGGTAACACCATCATCAACATAGACAATGCAGTAATCTTCACATTCTTAGGTGGCATTCTGATGCTTTTCTCTATGCCAGAAACTTTTCACATTGTTTTCAAGCTTACATTAGAAGCTGACTATTACCTTCTTAACCTTACGTTCGGGAACCGCCCTGTCAATGTAAGTACTGAGAGGAGATCCATGCCATCTTGCACCTCCAATCCTGAATCCCAGCAATGTCCTCATCCTAGTCCTATTTGTCCTAATTGTCCTTCAACACCTTTTCCATCCCAATGACCAAGAACTCCTCCTAGGATAATACCTGAGACCATTTCTCGTCCTATAACTGAAACTTGATCAGTTTCACCAGGAGTTCCTTTAGAAATCCCTTGTCCCATTTGCAATGGTGCAATTGAGTGAGGAGAATTCCATTGTCATGGTGAGAATGATTACCTGAGAAACACCTTTCAGAGACTAAGGGATCATCAAAGAAATCCTTTCATAACTTTCAGGGTTCTTTCCTTGCCTTTGCCTTCTTCTTCTTTCAATTCCTATCATTATGCTCCATCCCACCTCCAAAGAGCTCTATACAGACTCTCAAGATCACCTTTATCCATATTAAACAATAGCCCATCTCGTCTTCCTATTCCTACTCTACCATTCATTGACTCGCTTATCAATGAGCTATCTACTCTATCAGTCACCAAACCTTGCCCTTCCTCCTTCTCTTTTACCTCTTTTACTTTTTATTTAGGTGAATTATAATGTCTATTCCCAGAGCACAAACTTCTCAAAAAGATTATTCTTATCCAGAAACTAATCTGTTCTTTCAAAGATTTGCCAGAACAATTAAACAATGTCTATGATACCCTGATAGAGATTAACTGAAAACAAAGAAGAAGAGCTGCTGAGAAGGGCGAGTCACAACAAAGAACTCGCCACTATGTATAGAAATGGACTTCATTTTTTTTCTCCTGTTCTTTTTGTTTGGCTGGTTCGTCATGCTATAAACATTTCTTATCTTTTGAAATGCCTAACCCTTTCATATCCTTTGCTGCCATGAATTTCTGGAGTGATTCAGAGACCTTAGATATAACATACCACTCATATGTGCAAAGAGAAGTCTTAATAGAAATGGGTCTTATGTCAGACAGATACATGACAAACCTATATTATTTCAATAAGTTATTTTATGAATATTTTGAATCTTTCTTATGGAAACCTTATGAAGGTTCCTGGACAAAAATAGAGTGAAAGTTTTATTAGGACTGAAAATTCCAGGAGTCCCTTGGACATAACAAGAAGCATTGCCACTTCCATTCCTAGATCGCTACACACTGGAGATCTGGACAACCTCTGAGGATACAACCAGGAACACAGGGACAAGGCTCAGAATCAGAATTAGGACATGTAGGCAATGCACCATTTTCTCTTCTTTAATATTTATTTGACATTCTGATTGCTGACAAAGGCTTTGCAGACATACTTCTTTTCTAAATGGCTGCTCTTACCACCTCCACTGACTTTAAAGTTGACAACACTATTCTAAACCGCATTTCTGTCCTCAAAGGGCAGTCCAACTACCCTATCTGATCACAACATCTTCAATCAGTTCTTCAATTCCTTTCTGTTTGAGGATTTATCGATGGATCTATTGCCTATAATGCTACTCTTATGGCAGACCAACCTAAATGGATCACCATTGACAAACGGGTTTGCAGTATCCTTGCTAACACCTTGGAAGACCAATTTCTCCATTTGGTTTCATACAATTATCCTCAAACTACCCTGCTATGCATCTCTCAGTTGTGAAAGCACTTTGGGACAAATTATTCAGTCTCTTTGATTCTGAAGATCTGTCTGGTCAATTCTATCTATTTCATTAGATTCTTAACTCCGGGATTAATCTGAGAAATGCTCAAATGTGTATTGGCAATGTTACCTCCTTGTTCAATCAATTGAGCTCAGCTGGCTTAAGGCTATCAGATTTGTTTCAAGCAATGTTCATCCTTCTAGGTCTCTTAGATTCTTTCTTTTCCTTCACTTCTGTTGTCGTACAAACCACTCCTGCCACCAATTGCTCAGTAGACAACATTACTAAAAAGATTCTTTCTGAAGTTTCCCTTAGAGGAACTTGAGATGGTTTGGCTGCCTACATTAACTTTGTGGGGAATGACAATGTAAGCACTTCTTCTGCTAATTGTACTGCTGTGATTTGCAAAGGCCCATCTAAATCTAATCAGTGGAGATGTTCTCAAGGACAAGAATTTAACCGTCCAAATCATGCTTCAGGTTCTTCAGGATCTGGTACCTCTGGAGGAGTACACCTTGGGGTTAACAAGAAGTCCTACCAAGGCAAACCCAACTTTCAGAAGAACTGAAACCACAATGGTTTCAAGATGTATCAAAAGAAGAAAGATGCAAAAGGAAAAGGAAAGGCCCTTTAGACCAACACAGTCCAGAGAGAAGGTTTTATTTACAAGGTTACTATGGATGAACTAGTGCTAAATGAAAAACCAGAAGATCAGACTAATATTGTCAAAAACAATGACCACCTCTTCTTATAGGGTGAGATAGGATCGGTTCCAAATCCCAACAGGGACTGAAATGAACTGGGTAATATGGATATTGAGGAAACCATCCAAATTGACGAGACTGATGATATGGGTATGGATTTTGCGAATAATTCCTTTCAGTGCTGCTTCTCTTTCTAAAGTCTCAGACTCAGGAGCACAACGATCTAAAAGATGAGAACTGTTGCTCTTGTAATGAGACCCTTTACTGCTTTCAAAGCAAGACATGAAAGGAAAGAAAAAGAATAAAGTTATTTTATCTTTGGAAGGTTTAGTTTTGACCAACACTCATTTTAATTCTTTCTCTTCCTTCACCACCTATTCT
>JBBPQR010000532.1:0-10426 GCA_038092615.1 Boletus sphaerocystis | reverse complement strand
TGAAGAAGGCGCCACAGCGTGGGCCGTATAAATAGCCAGGGTGCACCGCGCAAGGACCACTCTCCGCGAACGTCCTCGTCGTCGTCGTCGTCACCGCAGCCCCCGCCCGCTCGTACCCGTTGGCGTGGGAACACGATGTCAAGGATGCAATCGGGGAGCAGTAAGCCACCATCACTGGCAAAGCCCCACCCGCATCAGCCCTCGCACACTCCATCTCAGCCCCAAAACCACCAGCTCGCACGACACAGGACCCGTCACAGATCCTACTCTGACCCCTTCTCAGATCCTGTTCATCAGCCAAAGCCCGTCCCCCGATTGCCGCCCGAACCTCCCCCGAAATACCCCCCGCGTGCAAAGATGGCATCCACAGATAAACCCCACCGTGACAACATCCTCGAAGCAGTCAGGGACACCGTCCAGCTCAACTCTTCAGAACAGCCCTCTCGCACCAGAACCGGTCGCAGCCAGACCGTCGTCGCGTTCGTCTCTCTCTTCTCTCCTTAGCTCACACCTCACCCCGTTCGAAACAGCAACCAACCCGTGACCACTCCCCGTACACACGGTCGCCGCTCCATGTCTCAGGATTCCGTACTGCACGCCGCCAATGCCCTGGAAAAGGCAAAGGGAAAACCTCGCGGCAAGAAGGGTTCCGTCCATGCAGACGTCATAGACAGACTCGATTTTAGTGGGGTTGGACCCAGTACGTCCTTTTTTAAAATTGCCATATCTTTCCTCATAATCTTTTTCTCTAGTGTTTCATCATGATGGTCCCTTCGACGCTTGTGCTCCTTCTCGCAACCGTCATCGCACCAAGGCACCCATGCTCGCCTGGAGCAGCCCCCCAGGCGAAGCCACCCTTCCTTCTGGTGACTCCCCCTACCCGTCTCCAGACATCTACAAGGGGGCATTTTCTCCCACGTATGATATCCCAAAGAAGAAAGTAGATGCTATTGCAGAGGCTTGGGGAATCCACGAGCCCGAGCCATTCGAAGAATTCTTTGCGGGCGGAGGCACTGCTCGGCGTGATGGCGATACTCCGTCCAACTCTATCTATGCCGGTAGGGAGGGACATGTTTCTCGACATGGCACCCCACAACACTCCATTGGGCGGCGTTCCAAGGATAGTCGTGACCTCCGGGAGGTCTACAGAGAATACCTAGATGATGACGTCAGGCAACCTCAGGCACGAGACAAGGATCGTAACGACAGAGAAGGGCGTCGTCCCCGACGTGGCGCTCTGCCTCCCCCACAGCCAATTATGGTCCCAGAGGTTCATCAATCTGATGTGGAAAGCGGCCCCGCATCTCCCTCAGGCGCTCCCAAACGTACCAAATCTCTCATGCAACGTATCCGGAAGATGCGGGATTCCCCCAACGTACCCGTAGGTTACGATGATGTCGAAAAACCACCCTCGCCGACTTTAGCAGACCAACATCAGCCCGCCCCTCGGCCTACACATCGCCCGCAGAACTCCTTCCTCGGACGTTTCGCTGGGGGAAACGGCACTAGTACGGATCGCCGCGGAAACATGAAGGAGAACATGTCCCCAATGTCAGACAACTCCGAAACCTACGTATACATTGATGACCCTCGAAGGGAGAAACAACTCCCTTCGACACCTCATGCACCGACAACGGCCCGCACGCCATCAGGCGAAGACAGATACGCGGACTATGATGGCACACCTGGATCACCCGGATCTGGCGCTGGCCTTGGCCGGAAGACAAGTTTATTGAAGAAGGTCAAAGACGCTGTCAGGGGGCCAAAATAAGGCGTTGTTGCCACTGTAAACATACCATGGTCTGGCTTTTGCCATTTTCCTTTTCTTTCTTCCTTACCCGTACTTTGGCGGTCTTCTTCCAAGGTTGCGTTCCATCTTTCCAGGCCCGTGTTTTCCTACCCTTTTTTCAATGTCTGGCAATTCTATGCCACTTTTGTCATATTCATTTTTGCGATTTGTCCCTCTGTTTCCTCCTCTCATGCTTCCTGTATCCATCCCAGTGGCCTATTATCTACATATACCCACCTCATTCGAGGTTGTATGTAGGTCTACGCATTTGCGATGTTCATCTAATAGTGTAATGCACTCGTATTCTGCTTGTTGAGCGCGAGCTCACTAGTGAACTTCCCTCCGGAGAGCTACTAAGGTTTCAATGAAATAGTCCCTAAGTTCTATATGATCCTACTATTGAATCCTGCTTCTTCTAGTGTCCTTTTCACGTCCTCTATCCTCACCTCTTCCCGGTGAAATATTCCGGCCGCTAGAGCGGACTCTACGTTGGTCTCCTTGAACACGTTTACAAAGTGTTCCTTGGCACCTGCTCCACTGCTGGCTACCACCGGGATCGACACAGCATTTTTCACCATCCGAATTAGGTCGTGGTCAAAGCCGAGACCGGTTCCGTCCCTGTCGATGCTGTTAAGTAAGATCTCTCCGGCCCCAAGCTTCTGTGCGCCTTTCGCCAGCTCTACAACCGAGACTGGACGGGTTTCTCGTCCTCCAGAGACAGTACATTGATACCACCAAGCCTTGCCACGCTGATCAGGACTATCGTCCTGTTCGTAGACGAGCTCGTCTTTGTACGGCCCATCGTATGTCGCGGGGTTCACGTAAACTCGTTTTGGATCAATCGAGACGACTACTGCTTGGCTACCATACACCTTCGATATGGTCTCGATCGCGCTAGTGCCATCACCAGCATTGTTCGCTGCGCGCAACTTCTCGACCGCGTGGACGGCCTCGGAGCCTATGCTGACTTTATCAGCACCAGAGCGGAAGTATGCTCCCGCTACTTCGACTGCGGAGCGTTTGGTACCATCGGGATCGATGGTGTCCTTGATACCACCTCCGATCGTGAGAGGAACAAAAACTTTCTCGGCGGCAACGCGAACGACGGCA
Source organism: Boletus sphaerocystis (assembly GCA_038092615.1). Taxonomy (NCBI): domain Eukaryota; kingdom Fungi; phylum Basidiomycota; class Agaricomycetes; order Boletales; family Boletaceae; genus Boletus; species Boletus sphaerocystis. The sequence goes on along the minus strand of JBBPQR010000532.1, from coordinate 7,527 downwards.
AGCATCGGCTGATCTTGAAGAGGGGAGTGACGGAATGAGGTGATATTAAGAAGGCACAATTCATCTGCCCCTGATGCATAGTATTTATCGGCGAGTGCGACTGGCTTCCCGAGGTTGCGTACTGCGCCAGCAGTCCTGACTGCGGTGACATCGGAAGGGGAGGCTTTCTGGCGGACGTCATATTGATCGCCTTTTGTGACGACGAGGTCTCCATCATCATTAGCACGGACGTCCAAGCACGCGATGATGCGCTTGGTGAATCCGTCTCTTAGTTTGGGAAGACGAGGTATACAAAGGGGTGGGGGATCGGTGGTACGACCTTTGCGAGATTGCTCGATCCAGGCCTTTAAGATATGAAGGCCAGCTAGGCCGGACTTTTCGGGGTGGAATTGGGTAGCAAAGATATTATGCTTTCGCACCGTGGCTAGGAAGACCTCCTGTCCATATTGGGTGGTGGAATGCGCCCACTGGGCAGCGGGAATGGAGGGATCGTACTTGGCACAGTAAGAGTGAACAAAGTAATAGTGTGAGGAAGGGGAGGTGCCCTCAAGAACTGACGGGTCGGAGGTATCGAGGCACTCGATGGAGTTCCAGCCCATGTGAGGTACTGCCTTGTCCGTGTCATCAAAACGAACCATTGGACATGGTATCATGCCCAGTCCTTGGATGCCGGGGGACTCGGCGGAAGATGCGAAGAGGACCTGCATGCCGACACATATGCCAAAGTATGGTTTCCCGGAGTCCAAGTACTTTTGAAGGGGCTCAAACAGACCGTGATCGTGCAAGGACTGGATGGCAGTGTGGAAGGCACCCTGGCCAGGAAATATGAGAGCCTAGGAGATGTAATAAAGCCGTCAGGTGTGGAAATGGGGAGATCCTCACTTACAGGTGTGTCGGAAGTTGCATGCAGCTCAGCAAAGTCGTGAGCATCTCTGATCCACTTGTAATCAGAGTATCCAAGCTTCGTGAGTGAGTTTGCAAGGCTCTGGACGTTGCCAGCGCCGTGATCGAGGAGGAAGAGGCGCATGATGATCAATGACACCGCGTCAACCTCAACAAAAAGCCATCGTGTAGATGCACCACCTTTACTTACATTCCTCCAGCATGGCTTCCCAGCCCATCTCCATCCCGTCATCCTCACCGCGGGTCGTCGCCGCGTCTATCTCCCCGACATCCCACTCACTCTCAGACAGACTCCGTCACCGGGATTCCCTCGCAGCCCTCAATGCCATCAGACAACCAAAAGTACTCCACCCCGCCGACAACGAGGACTTGAAGCTCCTTCTCTTAGAAAACATTAGCCAGGAGGCTGTCCGGTACTTCAGATCCCAAGGTTTCCATGTCGATCACTACACCACCGCCTTTTCAGAGGCTCAGCTTCTGGAGAAAATTCCCCACTACCATGCCGTCGGTATACGTAGCAAGACTCAAATCACAGAGAAAATCATCAAGGCGGCGACAAAGGCATGTATTATCCATTGACCTACATCCTCATTCTCACTCATTCACCTCTAGCTTCTTGTCATCGGTTGTTTCTGCATTGGGACCAACCAGGTCGATCTCATCACTGCAGCCAAAGCTGGCATCCCTGTCTTTAACTCCCCCTTCTCCAATTCCCGATCGGTCGCAGAGCTAGTCATCTCCGAGATCATCGCATTGTCGCGGCAATGGTGCCAACGTTCCCATGAGATGCGTGCGGGTCTCTGGAACAAGCAGTCCAAGGGGTGCTGGGAGGTTCGTGGAAAGACTCTCGGAATCGTTGGATACGGACACATTGGTTCACAACTCTCCGTCCTTGCCGAGGCCTTTGGCATGCGCGTCATCTTCTACGATGTAATCAACACCATGTCTCTCGGCTCTGCTCGTCAGGTCGAAACGCTTCCAGCACTTCTGGCTGAGGCCGATTTCGTTACCCTTCACGTCCCTGAGCTTCCCGAGACCATCAACATGATTTCGAAGCAGGAGCTCGAGCAGATGAAACTGGGATCATATCTCATCAACAATGCGCGCGGTAGTGTTGTTGACATCCCGGCGCTGATCGATGCGCTCACCTCCAAACACCTCGCTGGTGCTGCGCTAGATGTATACCCCGCCGAACCAGGATCAAATGGTGCACCTTTCGATGATCAGATCAACCCATGGGCCACTACTCTTCGCAGTATTCCGAACGTGATCCTCACCCCCCACATCGGTGGTTCCACCGAAGAGGCTCAGCGCATGATTGGGGATGAAGTCTCACAGGCATTGACGCGTTATCTCAACTACGGCTCTACCATCGGGGCAGTCAACTTCCCAGAGGTCGACTTACGCGCCATTACTGCAGAACAAGGGAATAATGTTCGCGTTTGTCACGTTCACACCAACCAGCCCGGCGTGCTCAGACAAGTCAATGATATCCTATCCCCATATAATGTCGAGAAGCAGTACTCAGACTCAAAGGGCGACGTCGCTTACCTTCTAGCCGACATTGCGGATGTCAGTCCCTCGGACGTCAATAAACTCAGGGAGACCATCAGCCACACCCAGGCAAACATTCTGACACGTTTGTTGGTGTGAAGACACTGTCATGCCACTCAACTGGCTTATCGATTCAACACAATCTACCTAAAACGCATGTTCATTCAGGCGGATGAACACCAAATGTTTTGCGAGTCCCTACTATGATATTCCAAGTTTACAACAGAGAGAATTCATTATAAATTCCATCATTCACCTACAGTGTTGGTTCCCAAAAAGTGTAGACAGCATATCATCCTTGCAGCATCCTCAGCTTTCTTCCTCAGGGTCACCTATTCCACCGGAAAGGATAGCAAACGTAGTCTCCATTTCTGGAAGACAAGGTGAATCGTAAATCTTACATGTCCGTGTGTTTCCACGGGCTTTCTTGAGTTGCAGGCTGGCAGAAAATGAGCAACGATGACCAAGAAAAAGTAGTTGCTAACCGAGTAGTAGAAGCATGAGCCATAATATTGCCACCAATAGGTTTCTTCTCGTTCGCAGCATATGGACCGGCAGATGCATCAGGATTCGACATGACTTGATTTGTGACGACCACGGCGATGCCGAACTGGACCGAGGGCATAAGCGTGCTTCACCTGAGCAAGCAAAGCAACATACCTCGTCAGCTAGACGCTGAAGGGTGCGTAGAAACTTTCCGAGGTGATTTTGGCGAGCAGAAAGCTCCCCGCGACCACTAAAGTCTGTTCTATATAGCGCCGTGCAAGAGTCGACAATAAGAAGACAGAACCTGGTACCAATTATCAGGGGTTAGGATATAGCATGGTGAATACACATGGTACCTTGACTCCGCCATGAGGGCACTGGCGCTAGTGAGCAGACTATTCTGATGGTCTGCATTATATGCGCGAGCATACGCAACATTGTCCAATACTTCCTCTCCATTGAGACCATACCTCTCAGCAACGGCAAGTAGACGAGCAGGACGGAATGTTCCCTCGGTGTCGATATACAAACACTTGCCCTCCCCACCTCCCATGCTGACAGGGAGCTGACACGTCACCGAAAGTGTGTGGCATAACTGGGACTTTCCCGTCCTGAATTCACCAAATAGTTCTGTTATAGCGCCGGTCTCGATGCCACCTATATGCGAGTTAGATAGCAGAGGATATGAGGTCAAATGCATGTTCACAAACCACCGAGCAGAGCATCCAGCTGTTTGGAGCCAGTGGTGATATGTACCAGCTCGGAACGCCGGGCATGCACTTCTGTAGCACTCTGGAAGCCAAGTGGGACGATTTTCTGGGCTAGTCTCGTGATGTGATGACAGGGTCGGATCAAGGTGACGCAGCCTAGTACTTGCCTTCACCAAGAATCTTATCTGCCTTGGCGTCTGAGATGCCTTTGATAGCCATGAGGTTCTTTTTGGGTGTAAAAGCGACGGCTTCAACAGTATGAAGACCGGCGTCTGCGAGTTTCTTGATGTCATTGGTATGTATTCCGGCTTCCTCTAGTTTCGCGACAAGGAGAGGGCCTGAGAGGGAATAGTCTTCTTGTTGTTGCTCGTTCTGTGATGGTTGAGACATGACGATGGCAAGGAGGACGCAATTAGTGAGGACGCGTCCATCACGTGGTCGCGAAATACAGCATATGACTACGATAATAAACATACTACGGCTAGCCTCGACCGACATGTTGACGACCGAGTTTCGACTCTAGCAATGCAACTGCGGGAAGATCCAATATTACCCTTCGCCACTTGACGAGGTCATACACATTGACCTCATCAATGTGCCTGAATTCCAGTCCTCGCAAATTCCTTCCGGCGCGTTGGATGGCAGGATCGACTTGTGGTAGGCCAGAAACGAAGAGCGTCCCCGTTCTCCATCCAAGCGTTTCGAGTCGATTCTTGAGGGTAATTGTCTTGTGACAATACCACTTGATACGAGGCACGACACCTAGTCTCTGTTCTTTGAATTTCGCCGACAATGCCACCCTCATTCCCATCTCGATGACCTTGCGATTGAGCTTTGTACTGAAATTGCGCGGCTTTGGGCCGAAGGCGACGCCTCCTCCGCGGAGCATAGGACTTTGACCATCTCCTAGACGTGCTCTTCCGGTCCCCTTCTGAGGTCGAATTTTCCTCCCAGAGCCTCGAACCTCTCCTCGCGTCTTGGTATTAGCGCTTCCTTGGCGCAGGGAATCCAGATGATGAACGGCACAGAGATGCAAGATATCGTGTCGAATGGGATGTTTGAATACGGTCGGGTCAAGAGCAACTGCCTTGTCTCTTGCTTTTTTTCCCTCTAAAGACGACAATGTGAGAAAGACAGGCTCAGCGAGATCGATAGCTGAAGCACGAGTCAGCGGTGAATCTCTCGAGTAAGAGAGAAAAGGACCTCTACGCTCTCCCGTCGAGGACTCCTCTGGTACGGCTGCAGCGAACGTGCGTGCCCAACTGGGGATTGCTGCACGGCTCCTTAGAACTGGAGCCGCGCTTGCTTGTCGGGTTGTCTGCCAAAGGGTCGAAAACATTTGGTAGAGTAGAAAGCGAACGACGCTACATTTACCATAGATGGGTCGTGGGAACTCATTGCCATCGCGAAGCCACTCGACGGGGCAGGCAAAGACCAGCACTTGAACCGACTCAGAGACGGTACGGTACGTTCCTTTTCTTACTCCTTCTCCATGCATTCCTAGGCAGAGAGCATGCCAGATCGCTGAATGTCTGGTCGAAACATCCGGGAAATGTGCTGGATGCGACTTTCTCTCCCTGGATGACGGCGCTCACTATCAAACAAGGGCTGATCTCACTCATTGCAGACCACCCAACCTCGGAGTTTCCTCCCCAGCCAGCAAAATGTCGACAAAGGCCGTTCAAACTTTTGGTAAAAAGAAGGTTCGCGCTGGGACACAGGCAATCTCGAGCGACAGATCCACTCACTCACGTGTTTTGCAGACCGCTACCGCGGTAGCCCATGCAAAGGAGGGCCGTGGCCTCATCCGCATCAATGGGTCTCCTATCAACCTTGTCCAGCCAGAAATACTCCGCTTCAAGATCTACGAGCCAGTTCTCGTTGCGGGAGAAGATTCCTTTGCACCTCTTGACATCCGAGTACGTGTCAAGGGTGGAGGACACACCTCGCAGGTGTATGCCATCCGCCAAGCTATCGCCAAGGCCGTCGTTGCATATTACTCCAAGTACATCGATGCTTACAGCGCCATGGAGTTGAAGAAAAAGTTGGTTGCGTACGACCGCACGTTGCTGATTGCAGATCCTAGACGGATGGAGCCAAAGAAGTTTGGTGGTGCCGGTGCCCGCGCCCGTAGGCAGAAGAGGTGTGTACATTGTGCGCTTCTAGTTCGCTTGCTGATCCGTTCTGTAGTTACCGGTGAAGTCATGTTATACATTTGTCTCCCTGTTGATAGTGTCCATGCAATAAAATGTATGACGATGTGGTGTTAGTGTTTGACCGAGGCTGTATGGTGTGATATGTCACGTGCAATTGCATATATAAAATGCACCCGCGACCGCGCGCTCGTGCCCGACACTTATGGAACTCTCGGAATTGTCATCAACGCAGGCCAGTGCTCAGCACCAGAGCATACTGGTCGATGCCCAGGGTAACCCGATGAAAATCAATCTGCAGGCTGTAGAGCTCGAGGGTCGTCCCAAACTTGTCAGGACATTGAAGGTATGTCAGACTCGCCCGCATATCTATCTCGCGTCCCCTTTTCATCGATTCCATATAGAACTCAGGTGCACTCGTCATGAGCAACGCCAAGGAGGCAGCCGTCATCTTAGTTGACTCTACAACCGAGAGCGGCAAACGCCTCATTCGTACGTGGGGTCACGACGCAAGCAAGGTCGTGCTTGAATACACTTGGGTCCGGGCATCCATAGATGTTGGTCACCCTTTGCTTGAAGCAGATAATTGGGGAGGCGCGATGACAGTAGACGATGGGAAACCCGTTACCATTGACGGCGTCGTAGTGGATGAGGACGAACTGGAAGAGGTTGAGGCACTCGTGGCAAAGTCGGTCGCCAAATTCTTTCACAACACCGTCTACTAATACACTTTACAAGAAGTCCGCTACCAACGCCCAGAGTTACTCCGGTGGATTCCACATCCCAACGACCCGAGAACAAGCTCGCTGAACGTTCGGAGTCCAATCCACCACGCATCACGCGACCGCCACTACCGGCACCTGCAATAGCACAGCCAGCCATTGGCACAATCTTTCCCAAAGAATCGATGGCAGGTACCGACGTACCACCAGCACAGAGTCCTCCGCTTCCACCAGCTACACAACCGTTACCCTATATCCAACATCCTTTATTCATGCAACCATCCCAATCTCAGAATACCTACGCGTACGCACCATTCGCTACCCAACAACCCTACCCTTCTTCCCAGCCCCAGATGATGCCCACCCAACCATTTGCACATTCTAGCCTTCCTTCTTCCCAGCCGCACCAACCACAAATAATCCATGCACCCAGCGTACCCCATACACCGTTGCCTTCTGTTCAGTCCCCGATGATGCAGATGACGTCGAACACGGCATCCATGAATAGCGTGAATCTTCAGACTCCGAACCTTGCAACCATAATGACCATAATGGAGGTTGTGCGACACATGGATCACTCTAGCTGGCTCGGTCAGAATCAATTGCCCGTTTCACAACCGCCAATTAATTCCGGTACATCCACGTCCTCCAAGCAACCAATCACTCCTGGGCCTACACCCTCAACCTCCAGATTTGAATCCCCGAGAGTTGACGCCTCTTTGACCAGCTCTCAGAAACACTGTCTCAGAAATACTGCCACCGCTTCCCGGAAGCACGGGTCCGGTACTGATGTTTCTGAGGATCGTTCTGTGACACGAAGATCGCGTATCGATCCCTCCCGTCGTCCGCCAGAAGAAGTGCTCACTCCGACGACCTCTCGAAAGCGCCCGCCCGCTGTCAAACATACTAATCCACCTGCGAAGCGGTTCCGTAAGGGCAAAGAGAGAGCCATCTCTACGGACTCCTCCGAACACTCCGAAGTTGATGAACTCATGGGTG